>JAQFZU010000957.1:0-17133 GCA_034696185.1 Henia vesuviana | reverse complement strand
GGATTTTATAAAAATTTTCAATTTTCTTTTTAATTTTGGAGTATTTCGATTTTCGGCCATTTTGTATTTGACCATCTGCCATTTTTTTTTGTTATTCTATGAAAAATATAAAATTTTGTAAAATTCAAAAGGTAATTCGATTCTCTCTCGAGTAAATCTCGTATTTTATTTTTAAAAATGGCGGTTGGCTATTTTATAAGGTTACGTAAAAACCTGTTTTGAACTGGTCAAAAATAGGGGATAACAATGAATGACCACATGGAGCTTCATCAGTACTAAAACTGACCACTGACCACAACTTAATCCACCTTTTTCCTTTGTTTACATAACAGTAAAAAACAAATAAAAATCATACCAAATTTCAATTTATTTACATAAAAAAATAAAATAAAAATAAAAGTACAAAATAATTAAAAAATTATTAAAAAATAATTTAAATAAAAAATCTTAAAAAATACCGCATTAACCACCATCAATTACGTCATAAATTATGATCCAAATACAATAAAATGTAACAAATGAAAAAACAATAAAAAAACAGACAAAATCTTACGTCAAAAATTCGAGTTTTACACCGAAGCAAAATTCAATGCAACCCGAACCAAAACCCAAATAAAAATACAAATTTCGGTATTTCTCTTTAGAAATCCCATTTAAAAACATTTTAAAACTCAAATTAAACATAAAAAATAATTTAAAAGAAAAAAAAAATATAAAAAAATTCATTTTGAACCGCCATCGCGACTAACCCTAACACGGACGATCCAATAATTTCATTCCGCTCACCTCGCACCGCACGCCGCACGACTCTCGAGCGAGGCACCGGTAAAACTTTTCCATTCGTAATTCGCCGTTTAAACGTCTAATCCTTTCGAGCGATTAACGATTGATACGTTATAGGGTCGTTACGTTATTTGTCAATACGATTAAAGTTTGAAAACGTAAAATAAAGAGCAATTGATGTCCATTGACGAGCAGCGAAAAAAAGCTGCGCTCGTCACTTAAATCTAAGCCTAAAACCGGCGTCGACCGATGCGCGATGGCGACAAATCGCGCGCGGTAGCGATAAATCGCTAATTAAAACGAAAATATTGTTTTAAATGGGTTATCGTCAATTAATGTGTAGTTAAATGTTCTTAAATAAGTTTTCAGAATTGAATGGAGCGATGATGAGTGGCATTCGGATTGAAATTGCCTTTTTTTCATCGCTGCTGGGAAACGGTAGCGATAAATGTAAAGACAACGGGATTCGGTAACTTCCTGTTATTTTTTTTTATTCAACCGGTTGTACTACGAGTAAAAAAGAATTCGTTCAAGGACATAGTTTTACTGAACCGTTGGTGAATTTTAGGAAAAAATAAACGAATAAAAATGAGGTCGTTTGAAAAAAGGTGAAATTAAAAAGTGAATTTTTAGCGATGACACATTTTTATCGCTTTGACTTTTGCGATGGATAATTGTTATTATTAATTTAATGATTTTTACAGATAAAATTATTTTTAATTTATTTTAATGATTTTAATAGATAAAATTATTTTTAAATTTAATAAAATTATAAAAAAATTTAAAATCAAATTTAAATTAAATTTCATAATTTTTATTTAAATAAAAAAAATTGAAAAAATATTTAAATTATCGTGCAATTTAAATTTGTTAGAAAATCCATCGCTAAAAATCACGAATTTCATCGCTCGTCGATGCCATCGCATCTTTACGCCATTTCTTAAAAACCCACGTGATAATATCAACAGCGATAAAATTGCTTATGAAAACATAATAAAATAGCAAAATTACGTAAACACTCGTACAATAGTAAAATGTAAAATCGTGAATGATTTTAATAGAAAAAAAGAAAAAATAGAAAATAATCGCCAGCTGGTGGCTCGAGGCTAAGGCACATGTCAGTGATTTGCGCATGTTTCATCGTCAATTGTTTATTCTTAATGTAAAGACACGACTTACCTTTCGTGTTTGAAGCGACACGGAGCCGTCGTGAGTGGATCGGTGGGCCAGGAACGGCGATGGAGCCAAGTGTGTGAGCCGCCACAACCTCACCCACTTTTCCTCGCTGGTCTCGTGCTGCGCTGGGAAATGGCGCCAATGCACGAGTTTTGCGCCGGTCGTGACGTCATTTGACAACGGTCCCTTTTTGGTTAAGAGTGATTACGTGAACTTTAAAATTCAGCGCCATCCGGTGGTGCGATTCGGAGTTTTATATTTTATTTAAAAATATTTATGGTGCTGCCATCTCCCGGAGTGTGAATGTGTTAAATTAAAAAAAAAATTTAATTTAAAATTAGTTAAAATTTAGTTATTTTTTTTTAGTGTTTGAGTGATTTATTTCTTTATTCAAATCACGTGCAGTTCATGCAAATTAAGTGTTTAACGAGTTGATTCGGTGTGTAAACACAGTAGCGATAAGTAAAATACACCTGATAAGAGTTGACCTCACGTATTTCGAGGCCAAAACGATTTAAACGTAGTAAAAAAAATAGGATTTAAAGAGTCGAAACGTAGGAATAAATTATAATTTTAATAATTAAATCATCAAAATAATAACGTGTGATTAAAATTACATTTGTTTGAGTATTTCGCTTAAATCCAAAATCTCCTTTTCCTTAACCGAGTCCATGACGTCGCTCAACATCGCGGCCAACACGTGTTTGCACGTGAAATTTTCGCCGTTTCGTAGCACCGAATGTTTATAAGCGGGACACGAACAGTAATTTGCGTGCGAATAACAAAAATAAGGATTTCTGCTATTTCCAATCACTTTAAAACAACTTCTTTTCGATGTTTTACAAATTAATTTTTCGATTTTCTTTTCGTCGATCAAATCGAGTGCGCCGAAAGCAATTTTTGGGAATAAAAGTTTAAGCGTCGATAAAACCTCTTGGTTTAAACGACACTTTTCTTCGTGATTCGTTTTGATTGTGTTTAAAAGCGATTCCAATAACCTTTCGCTCATTTGTGATGCCGTCGACGAGTAAATTTGAGTGTTTCAGAGGATTGCCGACAGAGCGGGAATTCGAGTGGCGCCATCTATTGGAATTAATTTGATTTTAATCTTTAACTTTTATTTTAGTTAAAAAAAATTTGAATGGCACTACAAAAATGTCAAAAATATAGTAAAATAGTAAAAGAAAAGATGGAAATAGCTGCAAAATTAATAAAAAATGTTTTTTTTCTTCTTATCCAATTAGAATTTTTCGATAGAATTTATGAGAATTTGTTTTCAACATTTGCTCAATAAAAATAAAATTTGCAAATATTAAAAATTGTCATTAAAATTTCGTCTTTTACAATTATTATTATTGAAATATACAAAAAAATGAATAAATTTGTCACAATAATTACATAATAACAATTTTACATGAATTTTGTCAAAAAATTGGCACTTGGAACTAGAATTAATTCTAAAAGTAATTTTAAAAAAACACTTAAAAACAATCACTACAATTATATTTATTTACATCTAAAATTTTATTGCTTAAAAATTAATTTCTACTCTAAAAAAAAACAAAAATTTAATTTGACAAAATTGGATATGCAAATTCATCGCCATTTTTGTTATTTTTAAAAAATGTGAAAATTCGACATAAAATGGAAGCAACGAACATCATTTTTTGCATTGATGTTAATTAATCAAAAAATTACAATTCACAACCGTTTACGCCCTTAAATTGATATTTTCCACGACCAAATAATTCCAAAGGTCACTTTTAAATTTCAAATCCAATTCCTGAGTTAAAAACCATCACCGTTTTAAAGGCACATTCCTCATTTGGCAGTGGATTTTTTCATTCCATTTTTAATTTGTTAAATTAAAATAATAATTAAAACCGATTATTTGTTTAAAATTAATTTAAGTTAAGTAATTTTCACGTTGTTGGATCGTTGGGAGTGGCCCGACTGGACTTAAATCATCGTCTTCGTCTTCGTCTTCGTCTTCTTCGTTACTCGTTTGTTCGTTCGTCACATTTTGCATCGCTTTTGCTACATTAAAAAAAAAATAATTAATTTTAATTAAAATGTTTATTTTTTTAAAGTCTGAAAATTAATTTATATTTGAATATTTTAGTTTTAAATTTGGGTTTAAAAAAAAGGAAAAGGAAAAAAAAACAAAAGGAATAAAATCAAACCTTAAATTTATTCATGCGAATATTTAGGAGTTGTATGTGCTGGAAAATAATAAAATTAATCAAAATGGATTTAACTAAAAACTATAAAGGGTAAATATTTAATTTAGTTGGAATTTATGTATTTTTTTTATATGTACCTGCGACCGCTTTACTTCGTTCTTTAACTTCTTGAGCCAATTGTTGATTCAATGTTAATAATTGTTCGCGTTGTTTCTTTTCGGCTTTGAATTTCTTTTTTAATGTTTCGGATGCATTTGAGATTTCTTCTTCGGTTAAATCACCGTATCTGAAATTAAAATTTTTTTAAAATTTATTTTAATTAGTTAATTGTTAAAGATGAAGATTTGAAAATAGGAAAGTTTAATTTTAAACCAGAAATGTTAAAATTCGTTATAACAAAATTTCATTATAGTATTGATGGTAATTTCGGTTGAAAAATTTAATTTAAATTACGTCGTGCTTTCGGATAACATTTTTTTAATGGCTTCCGCTTTCTGAATACGATGTAATTTCTCTTCTTTCGTTAATTCTTCTTCTTCTTGTTCGATGTAGCGTTCTGGAATGACTATTTTTTGTGGAAGACCGAGCTAAAATTTTACATTTTATTAAATTTTAAATTTTTAAAATTTTTTAAATAATTAAAAAAATTACTTCTCGATCGATAGTCGATTCGTCGAAATTCTCGGCTTTTTTAATAGTACTTTTAACAACATCGGGTGTATTCGCCGAACGAAGACAACGTTCCATATCCAAATCGTCGCGTGAACGTGCGTTAATCTAAAAAAAAAATAATTTAAAACAAATTAATAAACAAAATAAATTTTTAAAAAATTTTAATATAAATTTTAATATAAATTTTAAAGTTTTTATAAAATAAAAATTCAAAGTCCCCCGGAAGTGATTTCCTGACCATTTTTGGAGGCGAAGCTTCGAGTGCCAACGGTTGACTGCTGGATATAGTATAATGGCGGCGTTTATGACGTCTTTTCAAACTTCCACGTTCATCAACGTTAATGTCATAGGACAGTCGCGTTTCTCCATTCAACGATTCGACCAATTGTTGGGCAGTTTCGGCTACAATTTGTCTGGCCGCTTCCGATTTAAATTCGGGAGTTGCCAAAGGACTTCTGGGAGGACTGTCTAAATGACCGGGGCTACCGAATAAGCGCTCGTGAGCGGATGGTACAGCCTAGGAATTAATAAATAAAAAGAAATACAAAAATAATACAAAAAATGTGGATTTTTAAAAGCAAAATTAAAAAAAAAAAATTGCAAATTAAAATCATGCAAAAATGCAAATATAAGCGTTGGTGTTAAGCACTTGATTAGCCATGCTAATGCCATGCAAAGCCAAGCCCGGTCTCGCGTATTAAACGATTTTAGTTCTAAATCCTAACAGTCCCGTACCGACAATGTCGGTGTCCGGTAATAGTATGGCACGTTGGGTAAAATCTTGTTGGTCGTTGTGATGGTCGTGGTGGCCGATGTTGTGGTAGTCGTTAACGGCAGTGAATTTGGTGGACGAATCGTTTTCCCACAGGGTTGCACTTCGGCCGGAATGTAAACGGCACGTCCGTAGTTCCTCGGAAGCGACATGGAGCGTTGAAAATCTTGTAAATCTTAAAAAAAAAAAATTAAAATTTTTTTTTTAAAATTTGAATTTTTATGAATATTTTAAAATTTTGATCGACATTTGCATTAAATTACTCAAGGATTAAAAGGGGGGTATTTTTAATTACCCTCCAGGTAATCAAAATCGTCGAAAGATGTCGTTTCCGGTTCCTCGATCACACGACTCAACGGTTGTTGTTCTTCGTACGTCACTTTTCGTTTCTCTTTGCCTTTGTTTCGACGCTCCGATTCGCGTTTCACGATTCGGACCGTTTTAACTTCGGTTTTCTCACGTGGGATTATCCCGTAGAACCTTTTCGTTCGATCGTCCGCTTCGGTTATGTCGTTTCGCAGGTACATTTCGTCGGTTTTTTCGTCGATTGTATCGGCGTTGACGTATAGCGGGACGGCCGTCTGGATAGTCGGTTCTTTGATTTCGGCGATTGCCGTCGGTTGGCTAATTTCGTCCAATACGTCGTGTGTTTCCATCGTGTCTAAATCGGTCTCCAAATACGTGCTTCGTTGGATTTTTCGACCTGGTAACGGCGCCGAACCCGAAACTCCGGTCGGACTTGGTCGGATTTCCTTTTTGTTGTTGAGTTGTTTGATTTTTTCGACCGCGCCGCTGATGTCTTTACGTCTTTTCGCCAATTCGTCCATGATCGATTGAACGTGCGCTAATTCTTCTTCCAATTGGACTTTGAGTTGAGCCGTTTCGACGTCCTTTTTGAATTGGATTAAAATTTTATTTTATTTTTTTTATTTTTTTTTGAATTAATTAACTAACCAAATTTGGTTTTCTTACATCGCAAGCGACCGATGGAACGATCGATGTTGCTTTTTTTAATGTTTGGTGGATTTTTTGACGTAAAACTAAGATTTCGTGCTCGATTCGGGCGTTTTCTGCGGCCGTTTCTTCCAATTTCTATTTTTTTAAAATAAAATTATTATTTTTTCTTTGTTTTAATTGGTTAATTTACTCTCGTAGTTCCGACTAATTGCATTTGTACTTTATCCAATTCGACTTGGATTATACGTCGTTGTCGTTGAAGTCGCTCCTGTTCCATCGCATTGTCGCTGGTCAATTGCGATTTGGTTTGGATACTCACTAATGCTTTTTCCAACATATTCTGTAACGAAATTGTATTAAATTTTTATTCTAAATTTAATTTTTGAATTTTACTTTGTCTTGTTGTAAATTGGTCAAAACGACCGATTCCTCTTGCAACGATTGATCGAGTTGATATAATTTTTCTAATTTATTCTGAAAATTAAAATTAAATTTTTAAAATTTTGTCATTGTATTTGAATGCGATTTTTTTTTAGTCGGTTTTCGCTGTTTTTGTTAATTTTTTAATTTATTTCACCTGTAAATCAACTTGATCTGGTACAAGTTGATTCCATTCTGATTGTTCTTCGTCTAAAAGACGTTGTTCTTGAAGTTTTCTAGTAAATTCGATCATTTTTCGAGGTGGTGAATAGTAATCGGGATACGGTAAATTTGTTATGTGGTATTGGGTACTAAGTGCTTGATCACTACCACCGTACCAACTACCCAATTTCACCATATTATCCACTAAATTTACTAAAGGTTTACTCAACTCAAACTAAAATTAAAAAAATAATAATAAAAATCATAAAATAATAAAAAATCAAATTATAAAATCAAAATATTTCATAATTCCCTTAACATTTACCTTAATTAAAAATTAATTAAACCTCAACTCTTAATTTACCTGTTTCGAACATTCTTCTAATTGTTGAGTCAATTCTTCGACTTTCTTCGAATGAATTTTTCTGTTTTTAGTGTCGCTGTAAAATATTTTTTATATTAAAACTATTAAAGTGTAATTATATTAAAATGTAATTACATTTGCATTAATTTTTTCTCGCCTTCCAATTCGATTCTACACGTGTCCATTGCTTTTTGCAATCTCGCTTGAGTCCTTCGTAATTGAATTAATAATAAAATCAATTCTTCGTGCTGCGAAAATATAAATAAAAAATTAAAATTTAATTTTAATTTAAACTGTAAATTTATTTACAGTTTTCCCTAATAAATCACCGGCCGAGATACTCAAACGAAGATTATTCGCACCTAACCCTTCGTTAAACTTCATATTTTGCAATTTCTAAAAATAGAAAAATTCAAATTAGAATTAAAAATAAAAATAAATAAATTTCTTCGTACTCCTCTTAATTGTAATTCAGAGTCGGACATATTCGGATCTTCTTTAAGTAAATCGTTTTTCCTTCGTCGCGGCTGAGTTCTCGAGAAATACAAACCTTTGAGTGATCCTGTCACTGATTCTAATTTAAAATTTAGAGAAAAAAAAAATAAAAAATAATTTAAAAAATTTATTATTAAAATCCACCATTTACAAATATAAAAATACAAAAATAGAAAAATTGAGCAGAAAATTAAAATAAAAATTTATTCATTTCTTTTAACACAAATGAGTCGTTAAATTCGGTTTAGTTTGGATATTAACACCGGACCATTTCAATAAACGACTAATTAAAGGTGCAGTCGACATCATGTCCCATCGTCTCAACTCTTCCCGATCGATTTCCACATCCAATCGATTATCGATTTCGTCCAACGATCGACTCAATCGCCTTCGCTCCAACCAATTCAAGTCGGTCAACCGTCCTAACAACGATCCGAATTGATCCAAATTCCCGTTGGTGGCGCCATCCGTCGTCGAATTGAGTAAGTCTTCCATCGATCGCGACCGTTTGTTTTTATCTCTAAACGTGATCGGGTATAAATTTCTACTTTGCCAATCCGAAACGTGATTTTTTCGTGCTTTTAACGTATCCGATTCGTAATTGTTTTTATCCCACGTTTTATTGATTCGTTTCGATTCGAGTAAATTTATCGAACGAGTCAATTCGTCGACGATCATGTCGTTTTCGTTCGGTTTCGTATTGTTTATCGGATTCACTCTTTTACCGACATCGTCGCGTTTGTTCGCGTTGATATCGCGAGAATTGTTGAGCAACGAACGTTGTCGGAAACCTTGAAATCTGTCGGACGATGTCATAATGTCGTTCGGATGTAAATCGGAGTAATAATATGGCGGGGAATTGATCGAATCTTCGTTTTCGGACGGATTCGACGTTTCTTTCGGTCTCGCGCCCGTTTCGGCTCCGATTTGACGATAATTCGGGACTTCGAACGTCGTACGGATGTTCGGATCGTCTTCGTAGACACGAAAATACGAATAATTGAGCTTTTCCGACAAGAAATAATTCGTATCCGAACAATTCGCCAACCAATTTGCAGTTTTGTGCATTTCGTTCGTACGAGTTTCGTCGTCCATCGGGGGTGGGGATTGGGGAATGGGTGGGGGGGACGTCAAGTCTTCGTCGGACGAACTTCGGTCCTCTAATTTCGGATATTCGAGATAATACGACGCCGGACGGAACGAATCCGACATCGAAAATCGTTTTCCGGATTCGAAATCTTTGCTGTCTTCGTCGTCCGCGTCCGACGCACTCGACGTGTCCCTCGTCGGACCTAAATTTTCGTACAAAGCGATCGATTTTTTTGTCGTATCGTCGGGTTGGTCGTCCGACACCGACAGAAAAATCGTTTCCGGGTGTTTGAGTTCGGCGTAAATCGGTTCGTAGTCGGTTTTGTACGACAAATCGTACGTCACGTCCGTTTCTTCGTTCGGACTCTTGGAATAATCGTCGGTCATGTCGGATTCGTTCGTTTCCGACGTTTTTATTAGCAAGCCTTGGGTATCCATCTGCACGTAGACCGAATCGTCCAATTGATTCAGACCTTTGTCGTACAACCACGATTTAAACCCGCTTTTCATCGGGATGTAATATTCTTCGGAGTTCCGTTCAGTCGTCAGCAAACTGTCCAATTGCGGGCAACTGCTACCGAGATTGTGCAAATTGTCGGCTTTCGAAATTTTCGAAACTTCGGATGCGGCTTCGAAAATCCGAATTCGGTCTTGGACTATGTTTTTCGGGGGTACTTCCTTCCGGCGACGAATTTCGTCCACTTTTTCCATCCGGTTGAATGTCGGACGGTCCTGGAGAAAATACGTTTGAATTTGTGAGTTTTGCTTCGAATCGTCATAAAACGTCACTTCGTTTTGGGGTTTCGGGTTATGCGCACGTGCCGTGTTAATTTGTGAGTTTTGCTTCGAATCGTCATAAAACGCGACGTCGTTTTGGGGTTTGCAGTTATTCGCGAGCGACGTGTGAATTTGTGACTTTTGGTTCGAATCGTGACAAAACGTGACGATTATTTGCGAATTTTCGGGTTTTTCCACTTTTTTCGCTATTTCCGATTTTTCCAATCTATCAATTTTAATTTCGTCGACTTCCGGTTTGTCGATCAAGTCGCATTTGTGGTTCTGTTTCCTTTGGATGTGTTTTTCGTATTTGATCGCGTGACTCGTTTCTACGACGTCGGGACAAGATGGCCGTTCGCATAAATTAACGTTGGTTTTATACAAATCCTTGCAATTGTCGACGTTGTAACAAATTTCGTACAACGGCTTCGATCGTGCCTGAAGGAACATAGGCATCGTACATTTTTCGTACCGCATCGATCCGTCCGAATCGTAAACCGTACAATTTTTCGGTTGCAAAGTGTCGTATCCGCTATCCGAATGTTTACCGTCGTGGGAAGATGGCGGACGATGATAGACGTGCCAGTCGGATGCAACTTCCGGCGGAAGTGTAGTTTGCACACTTTCGTCTTTGAATTTTTTCGTGTCGACTAAATTCGTATCGGACGGTCCGGTTCGTTGTTCGGCCATTTGTATAGTAATGGCGTCGATGTTGACGTAATCGGAATCGTTACAATTGGGTTTTTCGGGAAATCGGACGGAAATGTCGTACGATTTCTTCGTCCTACCAGCCTGCGTAGAGCGACGCGATATTCGTTTGCGTAAATCTCTAACGGAATCATCTTTAAATAAAATATGGCATGCGATTAATACGATATTTTTTCGGATTAAGAGGAGAATCGTTAGTAAATTTTCATGCGAAATTAGTCTGTCGGAGATAGAAGCAAACGACAGTACGAATCCCCAGCAGGTCTGGTAGAACGAGTAGAAAAAAATCTTTAAAAAATCCTACGAGCGAATCCTACGATCGAACCTTTCACAACGAAACTGCGATTCGACCGGGCTGTTTTCGGGGCCCAAAAACGACGCTTCCGGTTCGGTTAGAAATCCGACATTTTCGGATCACGATCCACGAGAGTTGTTCTCGGGGTCCCCAAAATTTCGGGGCCTCGACCGTACCGAAAGTGCCTTTTCCGACCGCTCCGATCAGCCAGTCGGTGCGAAATCCCTCTAAAAGTGCGATTTCGAGGGGCCGTAAATAGCACTTCCGATTCGGTCGGAGCTACGAAATTTCACGAACGCAAAGTGCGATCGTTATTGTTCCGATCGCTAAACGGACAAAACCCTAATTCGACCGGAAGTGGTATTTTGCCCCTCCCCGAACGGGTCGATCGCGAGTTCGTTGTGACGGGTTCGACTGTAAATAAAATGTCCGTTTATTAAGAAAATGAATGGAAAATACCAAAATTAGCGTAAAAGTATTACTGAAAAATTATGCAAATTTCGTTTCGCCACAACCGAAGTTTGTTATTTTTCGTTTCCGGCATTATTAAAACTTACCTTCGTCGTCGGACGAATAGCTGTTCCGATATCGATGCAAAGTGCCACCCAACGGCTTGTTCTCCACGCCCATCGGTCTGTTGGGCAAGTTCCGCTGACCGTCGACGTCGTCCGGTTTCCGATAATTCTCCACGTTCGCATTTTCCGGTTCCTGAAACGAAATTATTTAACAAAACAATCGTTTAAAACATCCGAAGACGTCACCATTTTCCGGTATTCGGCCATTTTTTTCGGCGTGTTGGGCGTCACGTTGCGAACCGGCGACGATTTCGGCTGCGGGTATTTCTTGGTCAACGGCGACTGCAACATCCGTTGCTTCCACTCGAGCAACCGCTTCATCGATTCCTCGCGCTGCTGCGCGTGTTTCGGCTCTTCGCCTTCGACGTGCGAAAAGCCTCCGTTTTCGTTCGGGAGTCTCGCGCTCGCACTGCGAACGAACTGCGCTTCGGCCGGAACCGGACGTCGTATGGCCGGAAATGGCACGCTCGAATCGACTTCCTTTTGCTCTTGGCACGACGATTCGTAACTGTCGTACGAAGTATCCGCGTTTCGCTGCACTTCCCACACGTTCGGATGCTGAGGGTGTAGGGGTTGGTGGGGGTTGTAGTCGTTCACGACTCCTTCGTCCCAATATTCCGGGACGTCGAACTGCTCTCCGGTCGATTTGGGTCTGGCGATCACGCGACTTCCCTTCGCTCGTTGGGATCTGGCGATCGGTGCTTCGCGAGTCATTTCTTCCGGTTCGTAGTCGTGTTCGAGAAAGTTTGCCGAATGGGGTCTTTGAGCGCGGTAGATTTTGTGCCCTTTTTCGCGTAGAACTGCCGGATCGTACTGGTCCCTGTAATCGATCCGGCGCGGCGACATCTGATGCTCCATCGGTGGGTACCCGGGGTTCTGCTGCTCCATCGGAATTCTGGGCGCGTAATAATCGCCGGGCGAGTAGCCGTAGTTGATCTGAGGACCCCAATCTTGGGGTTTGACTTGAGGGGGATCCATTTCCTGCGGATAGTTTTGGTGGGGTGGGTACTCGGGGTACCCTTGATAGGGATAGACGTGGGTGGGGTAAGAGTGGGGATGAGGGTGTTGGTGGGGGTTGATCATCTGGTCCGGGTTGACCACCATCCGTTTTGGTTTCGGAGGTGCGTACATGGGACTCGCGTTCTGCGCGGGGCGGTGGATCGGACGAACGACGTAGGAATTGGGGTACTTGTCGCTACCGGACACGATCATGTCGTCCATACCACTTCGGTCGTTGCGCGGGGCATCGTGGTACATGTCGTCGGGTCGCAGCCGAACGCAATCCGAAGAAAAACTCCCGTCGTGAGGAGAATTCCCTACAAATTTATAACGTTTCCGATTTTGATAAACAACCGTTTCATATTAAAATACCATTTTGCGACGGCGAGCCCACGTAACGTCTGGAATGGTACGAAGTGAACCCGGAATCTTCGTCCTCCGTTCCCGATTGAACGTACTGCGCATCCGGGCGGAGAATCGTTTCGTGTCGGTCTTCGCGACTGAGCGGAAAATACGAAGATCGATTCGAACGCGTATTTAAATCCAAAAAGAAATAATTTACTTGGTTTCGCGCTGAAGTAACGTCGCGAGAGTCAACGCGTTCATCCACTGCTGATACGATTCTTTGGTCTCTGCGGCGAGGTGATACGTTCGCATGTTTTGGTGTTCGAGCTGGAAAACGAAGAGAATTTCACCAACAAATCACGGAAAATCCCTTTAAATGATCACAAACCACGTTCGTGTTTGGAGGTAGAAACATGGCCAACTGATCAGCGTGAAAATTACAATTTAAAAAGATCAACACCTAACTCGGCAAAAGACCGATAACTCCGTATCGGTCCGCACAAATAAACTATTTGACTTTTAAAACCGATTTAAACATACTTTACTCGCACTCACTTTAAATGCAAATTTCCTATTCACTTTACTCTCGCTTCCGCACGGACTGATTTCGTAACTCGGCAACAGAATCGATCCTAATATCTTTTCCTCTTCGGGTCCTAAAAAAGCGTAAAAAAATATTATTAAAATATGCAAAATAATAATTTTTATGCAAAGTGTGTAATTCTAGAAATTTATTTTACATTTTTTTCTCTTTTATCAGTTATGCGAGGCAAAGAAAGATTAAAGCGGGAAAGAGAAAAAAAATCGATTTTCTTACCGTTGTAGTAAAAGAGACAAAAATCCGTTAAGACGAACCAACGTTTCTTCCAGCGCATGAATCCTTCGCTTCCTTGTTTCCACAACCACCCTTGAATGGTTACCGGCGTTTGATTACTTCGTTTCACTATGGGAGAACGAACGCTCGTACTCGGGGCTTTCTTTTTCGGCTGAAATGGAAAAAAAAAGTTATCGAATTCTCTCTCCAAACCAACGCTGCGACCGGTTCTATGGATCGCGACGCCGATTACATCGGGATTAAAGGGTAGTAAACAATCGAATTATAACTCGTAACTCGTAGAAATGCGTCGAAAAAACGTAAAAAGACGAATCGATAAAACCAGTTTCGGCAAAATCTCTGTCTTCCGTGCCACCGTATCTTTTTTTATCTTTTATTACGTCGAGTCGGCATTAATCCGACTCGCGTTTTCCCCGCGAATGCAAAAACACGTTTATTTATCCGAGCAATTAACTCGATTAATAAGGCCTGCCGAGATTATCTGCCGAGCTTATCTCGCATGGATGGAACCGTAACTTACAGTCGTCTTCTTTGTTTCCATATTTACATTTGTTTTCGACGGATCGATGGAGCTGGAAGAAAAGTGAAAAAAAAAATCAATAATCTTTCGCTAGTGAAAATAGAAAAATGAGTTTATCATTAACGCAACACCCACACATTACACCATTATCTGAAATACGCTTAGCAGCATTCCATTAGTTAATTCCAGTGCATCTGACTCCATTTCTCATCGCCTTTGTGGGAAATTCACACAAAGAGCAGATGGGAACAGCCAACACTTATTATCATTTTTTTTTGTTTCTCTATTTAATTTTCTCCTTTTTTTCATAACACAGGAAACGCTCAAGGATGTAGACAATAACCCTGCCCACCTGGCACAACTTCACTTACTCCAATAGCACCGCTTGTGGCTGTTGGTGCACAATCTCGGTTTGAAGTGTGTTTTCTTTAGTTATTGGATGTACCAGTGCTGCCTCTTGCTTGCTTTGACTGCTAAAATATAAAAGAAAAACAAAAAAAATTATTCACCTCGTCAACTTTAAGTATTTAATAAAGGTTTTCGATGTAAAAGTTGGGTAAAAAAAAGTGGAAGGTCATAAAGAAAGTGTAAAACTTCCCCTGGAACCAATCTCGGGACTTTATGGGCACTCGACTGGATATCGCAACTCTTTAAGTACTGATTGGAGCAGTCTCGGACAAACCTTAGATCCTTCAATTCCCAAAGTGCACGGATCAATGTCTAATACACTAAATGAAATAAACACACTCGAGTTGGATGCAAACTTTGACTTTGGTGTAAATTGAAACTCGAGCGACGTAATTTATGCTCCGAAATGCTAGTATCGATGGGGGCAACGGAGCGACACGCTTCGGCTTTTGTCCGTTTTTTACTCGACATCGTGAAAAATCTCATTCACCTGCTCAAATCAGCTATTAAACTCGCACCACAGTTCACACTAAATGCCTTAAAAATCAAGTTGAACGATCTGGAAATCAATGACCCATCTTAACAAAGGCCAGTTTAAGTTGCACTTTAATATTTTATTTCCTTCAATAAATATTGAATAAAATATCGAAATATTTTCTTTCCAATTGTGCTACCGAAAATGAGAAATTTTACAACGTCTTTTTCCACTTAATTTATTCTTTTTTTTTTAAACTTTGGACAAGTTGGTTGTTTTATGTTTGTTTGTTTTATGCTCCATATAATATGGTGGATTTTTTTTTAGGATTCTTTAGTAAATATAGTAGTAAAACATGTTTAGTGGTGCTGAAAAATCAAAAATATGGATCTAAAATCAAATAATGAGATGTATAAAAATAGATAATAAAAAAGGGCAAAACAAGAGTAAATTAGGTTAACATTTTTTAGATAATTATACCCTGGGAAAATAGATACTGCGAGATATTTCCATCTGGTAAAAAAATTAAAATACATGCTCTGCTTAATAAGTAAATTAGGAAAATGAATTATAAAAAGCTTCATTAAACATTAAAAAAATTTATGTTCGAAGGAAAAATGGAAAATAACAGTAATCTGTGAATGGGTAATTGTTAATGACTAATAATAATAATTTACTCGTGATTTTTCTAAAAAAAAATAAATACATAAAATATGAAATAAAAAAAAAGTATTTATAAATTTTATAAATTATTAAAAATTATCAGAAAAACTTAAAAATAGTTTGAAAAACACATAAAAACTGACCTTAGAATTCATTGTAAAATTCCCCCCAAACCTTAAGTCGGCAAGTGAAACCGAGCTTACTTCACCACACCTTAAAAACCCTCAAAATAAACCTTAAACTTATAAAATTAGTAATAAAAATAGATAAAAATGAAAAATATGATTACCTCTTTATGCATGGAATAGGATATGAGCAAACATGTTTATCCCAGCGAGTAATCGAGATTCTTTGTGGTTCTTTAACATTTACTCATGGACCCCTGGTCCACACCTGCTAGCCTCAACTACAGGGTCGAAGGAAATGTGTAATTCAAACCTGTCTAACTGGTCCATTTAACTAACCTCGAAAATGGCGGGAGAAAATTAAAGTTTTATTTTGGAAAAAAAATGTTAAAAGGGTTAAGGTTTTTTATTTTTTATTTTAATGGAAGGTCAGATGAAATGATGATAATTTTCGTTTAAAAAGAGTTATTTGATATTTTGATATTTTCTAAAATTTGAAATTTTTTGAATAAATTATTTTTTTTAATTTTTTCATAATTTCGAAATTAGCATTCGAAGCAAATTTTCGTGCTAAAATTAGTTTTATTTATGGTATAAAAAGGTTCACCAACCCCAAACTTGAAAAATATTCGGTGACCTTAGTCAAGGTAACTTCCTAGAGGCAGGGAAAAAAATTAAATGAGAAAATGTTGGGTCAAATTCCATAAAAGAATTTATAAAAATTAAAAAAAAAATTTTTTTTAAATAAAAAAATGAAGACGCGAGTACACAAAAACATCTCCCATTTCACTTTAGGCCTGTTTAAACTCGAGATAAAATCAATTGCCCTTTCATTTTAAGGAAAAACAACTTAAAAGTACATTATAGGTTTGTGGCAATTCCCCATTGTCTCTCGGGTGGCATTTCCAAAGCTTATTTAAACATTTTTAACAATAATTTTCTAGCAAATGCCATTTTTGACTCGTTACGTGGCTGACATATGGGAATCAGCAATGATGTCATTAATAATTTTCTACGGATGCCACCAGTACCCAATGTATATTTATTATTACTATACCATTAATTACAGTTATTAGTGTTATATTTATATGTCCTTGGCACAATTGACAGTATGAAAAGGCTTTAAACGAGTATAAAATTTAATAGAAATTCATAGATTCCACATAATTCCAACAATTTTGATCGGATGTATTTTTGTATTTTTGTAATTAGCCGACAGAAATGTACGAGTGTGACTCGAGCTTTAATATAATAATTTAAACATTTTTACGAGCAAAACCTGGAATTATTTGCACGAGTAAACTGTCCTGAGAGGCTCGTCTCTTTTCTTGTCTT
>JAQFZU010000956.1:0-17134 GCA_034696185.1 Henia vesuviana | reverse complement strand
TGATGCTAGTGAGTGTTCTGCAAATGCCCATTGTGCTAATTGTGGTGTTAATCACAAAGCTTTTTCTAAAGTATGCATTCAAGAATACAAGATGACTCATAGTATTTTCTTTGTGGTAATTATCGTCGAGCAGCATTACGATGCAGTTGTGCCTGCTGTTGTTTGTCCGTTTGAGTCATTGTAAATTGCTGGGTCATCATCAGTTGTGTGTTTTGCCACTTCCTCGTGGCCATCGTGGTTCATTACGTAGTTTTTCTGTTAAAAATTCAGTAGAAACAATTAAGAAAGAATTGAATTCATTTTGACGTGGTAAGAAAAGAAGTGCCAATATCTTTCATCACTCTACACAATGAATTACCTGAATCATAGCGAGTACACGTGAAATACTTGTAAAATACTTAAATAATAGATTAGTAATAAATCTGTGTAGTGTGCCAGGATTTGCCTCAGCATTGAAAAGTGGTATTAGTTACTGAAATTAACATACTTAACTCCAATTATAATAAATTTAAAGAAATAAGTGTAAAGCCAACAATGTAGTTTAACAAACAGTATATAGATCACTTGACAGTTGTGCTATGAGCTGCTGTCGTGATCCCACTTTATCACTGTAAAATAGGAATAAATAAAAATCTAATTTTTACTTATTAATCCAGTATTTTGGAATCCCTCCCAGATCCGCATTCCACTGAGGATTAGAAACCCCAGCCGGATTTAGATTGACCCCAAAGGTCATGGCCCTGATCATGACCTTTTCCCCTCAATCAATGAGAGTTTGGTTGAGCAGATTACCTCTCTCCCTAACCACCAGGGACTGAGAACTATTTAAGTCTGAGACAGGAAGTTGAGATCATCACATTCATCCTTAACTTACCTGCAACTGTAACAAGACCGTCTACCACACCTCACCTAGTCAAGCCATCAGCGAGCTTTCATGCTTACTAAAGTGACCCGAGGTTAAGACATCTAAGCTAGCCTAGCAGTATTTCGAGGACAAAATAACCAACTCTTAGACATCAGCCAAATTGTCCGAAAAGCTCGCGTCGACAGCACAGATTTGTGCCAACATAGAGCCTGTGGCCCAACAAGTCGTAATTATTAGTACCATTATATCTTTTCATAAGGCCCTCCGCCAGCCACCATTGTTAGTGAAAACGAGTTTCGAATACTATTCCATCAGAATAAAATTCAGAGTTTTATTTGCTTAATTATTGGTCATTTTATTTGCTGTATTTTAACCACGTGTCTTAAAAACGTGGCCTCATTTATCGTATTCTTCATACCAAGTGTAAGTAACCCCAGAAACACGACTGTTCATAATGCAGTTTTGAATTGTGAGCAGTTTACACAACAATAACAGGCGTCACTCGTATCTCCTTCTTATATATCCTCTACTTTTCCCACTCTTTTCTTCTATTGGCTATTCCTCATTACATCACTCTTCCTTCTTGATTGCTCCATCTATTATTAACATAATAAAACTAACAATTACAAATAACAAATCTATCACAGACAAAGCCAAACTGAAAGCCAACAATTTGGGCACTAACAATTAAATGGGTTTTGATTGTTTGGCTTTGGAAATAATATTAAAATTCATTATAAACATTATAAATACTTGTCACTGAACAACAAAATCTTTGTTCGTAGTTACTGTATGAATTAACTTCACTTTCCAGTTGTTATATTTTCATCTAAAAAAATTAGTTTTTTTTTAAAAAATTTTCATCTTAAAATTTCAAGTAAATAAAATTATTAATTTGATTAAAAATTTGCTTTTTATATATTTTTAATATTTGGTGCATCAGTTTCCTAAATTTAATTATACCAATTTTTTTTAAAAATGTGCTAAATGTGTTGATTTAAAATAGTTTTCTATTTATAAGAACATTAACAACCATATATAAACCAACGAAAGATAAAACAAACATTTTTTAAAATACCAGAAAATAATTCCTTAAAATTTTTTACATTTTTATTATTCGAATAAAAGACCTTAAACTTACTACCTAAAAATGGTTTAAAAGACCAATGAATTCAAATAATTCCAAATACTTTCATTAAAAACAAAATTTAAAAAGCGATTTGCGAAATTTTGTATATGGTAAAACATCTGCAAATAACTTAATTGCTGCAATAATCATATAAAAGAGCACAAAACTAATGCAAAATACACCAATTCGTTAACCATGCTCCGATACGTTACTTTTCTACTCTTTTCAATTTTGGCCAACTGTGACAAAGGGTATCACGAGGGACATTGTCCACCTCCGCCTGAACTCACTAAAGATATAACATACAATGAAGTAATACGAAATTAAGAATATATTTTTATCCATTTAAGATTAACCTTATTTTCAGATTGCTGGTGTTTGGTATGTAGTTGCTACCAACTACAGAGGCGTAAAACCCGGAGAAAAAGAATGTTTCCAAGGGATATTTACAACAGTCAATGGCAAATATGCCATGCGACTCAATTACGAAGAGCCAAATACGTAAATTTCTCTAAAATAAAAGCAAAAAAATATTAAATTAGTTATTGTCAATTTTAAGAGGTAATATACAGGATGTATACATGGTCGGGCTTGACGACACTCGAAAGGGACATTTTGGTGCCAAGAATAAAGGTAAAACCGAATTTTCTAATAAATTTTGCATTAAAAAATTAATTAATTAAAGATTCCACTGGGCAATTGATAAAGTGGGAATTCAGTTTGGTTAGATTTCACGGTGACGGTGTTTTAATATACGCCTGCAATCAAGTTGGAAACACACATAAAAGTAATTAAATTTAGAAATGTTATTTACAAAACAGATTTTAAATTACTCGTTTTAGCCTTTTATGAAGTGGCCGTGCGCCATCTTCCTCTTAACAAAGCTACACTGGATGATTTGAAAGAAAGATATAAAGAAACTAGCGATCCAAGAACGATGCATTCAGTAAATATTGATGATTGTGTTTGGAAATGGCATAATTAACTTGTTTTACAAATCTGTAAATTAAAATAATAAATGAAAACAGCAAATTGACCTAAATTAATGTAATGTAAACAGTTGACGATCCAGAAACCCCAATTATTGTTCGAAGAAGCCTTTTATTGGTAAAGTCATTTGTAAGAGCCACAGCTCAGTTTTTATTCATTAATAAATAAAATATTTCGTATTGTTAACTTGAATTAGCAATTGTTACAAGAGATTAGCTACACAGGTAACCTCATTCTCTAGGTAACTCCGTCAATGTGGTTGATCCACATGTGCATTTTGATAGAAATATTCAACATGAAGACAAAAGAAATGACTAAATTATGAAATTGTATAAAAAGGAAAAGGAAAAGTAAAAAAAAAGGAAAAAGGAAAGCATTTGACAAATTTTAAAAATCAATTTTCCTCATAAACTAAATTTTATTTTAGAAAAATTATAATTTTCCTTGTATTATCTTAATAAGCAACTTAAAAATGATTAGTACCAATCAAAACAAAAAAGTCAAAAAATAATTTTACAAATAGAAAATTAAAGCTGAAAATATTACAATTTATTTTATATAAAAAAAATATAAATACATTCTTTTTAATGTTCACTTATGAGGAAATTGAGTGAAATGAATTATTGATTTACGTAACCCAAATTATGACATCAGTAAAATCCTAAAATACTACAAAATTGCTAAATAAATTGATAAAATATAGAGACACAGTCGACTATGTTTTATCAAATTATTTTGCTCTTCATTTTGCCAAATTTAACCAACTGTGTTGACATTTATCACGAGGGATCATGTCCAACTCCACCCAAAGCACAAAAGAAATTTAATTCTAAAGATGTGAGCATTTTATTTTTAAATTTTCCATTTAATTTCATTTAATTTTCAGTTAAATGGTGTATGGAAAGTAGTTCAAAGCAGTGAAGAACATTTCGAACAAAAAAAATGTTTTGAAGCTAGAATTAAGCAATTGAAGAAGACCAAAGGCTCTTTTACCATGAACATGCAATACGTTGATTCCAAATCGTAAGAATTTTCCAATGTTGAAAATTATTGAAAATAAAGTTTTTTTTTAAATTTTAAGGAAAAAGAAATATGAATGGATAAGAAAATATAAACCAATCAAATATAAACCTGGGCATTTCAAGCTTGATCTTAAGCAACTGAAGCCCAAACTTCAGAAGAAATATGTAAAGACTAAATGGACCCATACCATAGTCAAGTATAGCAAAAAATCATATCTATTGGCTTATGCATGCAAAGAGAATAAAGACAAATATACAGGTATAAATTGATTTCCTTAAAAATTAAGAATTACAAATTTTGATGTTTTAGATTATTATCGGGCATATGTACGCCACTATCCCATAGATGAAACTATCAAGGACAAGATAAAAGCAGCTTACAATGCAACTGGTGAAACTAGACCAATGCATAGTTTTGCAAATAAAAATTGCACATGTCACTGGCAATAAATAATTTATATTTAGTTTTGTAAACTAAAATATAGAAATAAAATGTTAAATGCTAAAAATGCTTGTTTCTAGTAATTTGTAATCTCAGGGGGGCACAACATGCCCCTGAGAAGAAAAGTGCACGAGATTTTGAAATCCTGCCATAATATTTGGTATTTTATGAAGATTTTACTAGATTTCATAAATGATTTTATGAATTTCTAAGAATTTCACCACCTGTCCTGTCTGCACGTGGTCGGCGAACCGAGGAAGTGCGGGGAAGTGTGGGGGGTTGACCTTAGATTGAATAAAGGCTCGATACCATTAAACATGCATCTGTTCCGTCATTTCATAGTGTCCGACCGGGAAACTATCGTCTGGGGACCGTGCCCACACGCCGGCGATACGGCCGGTCACAAAATGATCCATTTGCAATAAATTTTCGTACGTCAAAAAGTGGTACAATGAGGCAGTGTAAAAAATTGTTAAATAATTGAATTCTTAAATAATTATAGTCACCTCAATTCTATTGGTTCCGAAGACTACAGAAAGACTAAGGTTCGTCTAGAAAACGTTGATTAATAAACTGGACATTTATTGCCACTAGATGTAGTTATAAACACTTGTCTTTTGGCGGGGTGTTTAAAATGGTGTTAAGTAAAAAGATGGGTTCAATTACCATGTAATTTTAAGGCAATCTGCTCATATGATGTAATGAGGTTCCCTCACCCCTTACCCAAATCGTTCACTGCTTCGCACCGACAAAGAGTTCACTCACTCACAGCTTTGCATCCAGTCTTGCCATTAAGTTTGGTAGCAATGCTACCTTTTAAGTGTTATGACTAGTGAACGATGTCATAATAATGACATTTTGATCAATCCGATCCTAGATTTTGACCTACCATTTCCAATCATAGTCCAAAATGGCCAGCAAAGCGGTCACAGACCTCTAGTTTTTACTTTATTCGTGATTATATTACACAACAAAAGTAACTGAGTAATATGATGATGGTGGTAATATGGCTATATGTCCCAATCTGCTGCTAATAGCTATACAGGTCCTTGAGTCATATGCAATTACCAAGTTTAACATATGGATTATAACTGTATTTGTTTTCAAAGTCATTTTTCAATTCTATTGTCACACAATAGATACAAATAGAATAAGAAAATTGGAATTTATCTTTTCAAGTTATATAATTACAAGGAATTCACTTGCATTAGTTATATAAAACACATCACACTAAAAGTTCCAATAAAAAATAATTTCAAATAAACAATTTCATTCATTTTATGACTAATTCATTAAAGGAGCAATTTAGTCACTTATTAAGGTCATAATTTGACTTTTGTGTAATTTAGAAATTTAAAATTTAATTTAACAAGTTTTTTAATATTAATTTTCCAACTTACCCAGCTAAAAAAAACTGCAGAAAATCTGTAGAATTCTGCAGAACTTATCAAGAATCTGTAAAAAAACTGCAGATTGGCCCAAATTCTTGCAGAATTTCTACAGAAAACTAAAAAGTGGCCAAATTCCTGCAGAAATTCTACAGAAAAACTGCAGAATGGGCCAAATTTTTGCAGAATCTCTACAGAAAAACTTCAAATAATTCTGCAAAAATTTCTATAAATTTTTCCGGCAAAGTAATTGCCTTATAATACAATACCTACACAACAGCTGTATATACTTAATTGGGTAATTGGGTAAATTGCTTCAAGGATATTTTACAAAATTAAATTACTGATACAAATTTCCTGTCAATCGATTAGTTCAGTTCATAAAACCTCAAAATAACGAATAAAACCAATAAAGAAACAATCCACGAGTCAGCAAATCATGTATCGTTCCATCATTGTGCTTCTCGTATTCCCATATCTGGTAAACTGTAACGATAACATCCACAATGGAGCTTGTCCAAAACCAGCTTCTGAAACAAACAAAAAAATCCTGAAAAAAGTAAGCAAAAATAAAATAAATTTTAAAATATAAATTTAATAACAATTTAATATCGATTGTAGGTACCCGGTATCTATTGGGTCATTAGAAGTACAAAGTACTTATGGAAAACCGGAAAATACAGATGTGCTGAATTGACCTTCAAAGATGCAGACAAACTTCTCGAAATGAATACTGAATTCATAAAGTCTAAAACGTATGACATTCAGATCCAAAATTTATAAAATACATATTTTACATATTTAAGCGAATCCCCATCTGAGCAACGACAACTAACTCCAGTCAAAGGAGAACCGGGACGATGGACATCTAAAACATTGAGTAAAAAAAATATTTTATCTAAGATTTATCCTACTTAATTCACAAATTCTATTTATACAAAGACTCCGATACTTGCGAATACGAAGTAGATGGCTGGACGATCAGTGCGCTTAAAGTTCTAGACAATGCACAATTGATGTTTGCTTGTAGGAAAGTGGGAAAAATGAAACATGAAAGTATAATTATTTAAAAACTAAAGAAAAATGAATATTTCATTCCATTTTTGTATTTAGGTTATTATTTCTTTATGTCTGAGAAAAAGGCTTTCACCAAACATGAGAACGACGAGTTGCAGAAAGCATTCGACGATGCTGGCGGTGATGGTACTTTTACTATACTTGATAACAAAGATTGCAAACATTCTTTACAATAAATTATGTAAAGATTAATAAAGAATTACAAGTGTTACTTTATTCATTTATTTATTTTATTTTTATTTTTCTATTTTTAAGTATAAGAAACATTTTCCCATAAATTTGTGACCAGACGTCACTAGAGGGCAGCATGGACCCCAGGTGACCTCTGGGCACGTCCATTCATGCGAGCTGGGAGGTGCAACTCCTAATCAATAGTCAGTCTGCTTCTGCCCATCTTAGAGATGAGACAGGCGGTGGCAGCACTGGCCATTCGGCCCATCATGGTGATGAGCGGGTTTGCCCGGTATTGTACGTTGTGGACGTGGCGGGGGCTGTACGAAGGTTGAGAGCACGTATGACTGCCCCATGTAGCCTGGAAAGCAGTGACTTAAGCATTAGGACTACGTGTCGAAGGCTTCGGCCGTCAGCACGTGGCCTGCAAACCGAGGAAGTGCGGGGAACGAGTCGATGATGTGGGTTGCGGCTTTAAATTGATAAAGGCATATTCTAAGAAATAAAACTTGCCCCAATCAAACCTGGATCCTGGTCAGTTAAACAAATCACATCAGAAGTTTATGCAAAGAATGTGCCCACTTGACACTTTGCTTTTTAAAATAAAGGCCTTGCGCGTTGATCAATTGTGGTAAAAGGTCTGATGCACTGACACAGTAAGCTCACCTTTCCCAAAGTGAAAAAACCGCTCAAAACTTGAAAATTAAGGTATAGAAGTTGCAAGTGAATCAAATCTGGATTATCGAGAACAATGGCAGGAAGTTATTAAAGTATGTTACCTTGGCAACCCCCTTTTGCTCAGATGTGTTGCATATTATACTGGTACACTAATTAAAAATAGAAAATAATTTTAATAATTTTAAATATCATAATGGTTAATTTTAATTATAAAATTAGCATAAAATCATAAAATAAGAAATTATTTTTTAATTAATTCCTATTCATATTTTAATGTTTGTCTACTTAATATAACAATCATTATTTCTGTAATTAGTCATGATTTTCATTACTGTTATGTTTATTATCTAAAGGCAAACCAACTTTTGTTGCTAATCAGCATTTTCAATTTCATAATAGACGCAAAATCCAACAAGTAAGTTGAATAAGAAAAAAAATTAAATATAAATTCCATCTCCTTCTGGTGACCGATGGGGCCAACAAGAGACAACCATGCCCTGCCCCTCAGACCTGAAGCCGATGCCGTGCTTCGTTGTGTGGGAAAAAACATCCATGCTCGAAAGTGGAAGTGAAGTAGAGGACTGCAGAAGCTATACAGCTCCAAGCAGCAAATTACATGAGGTTGTATGCTGTTCCAGTCTATCGCAACACACTTCCAGCGTTAGTTTGCAAGTACTTTCGGAATTCTGTTTTGTCACGGCCACGTCAATGCGGTACGCTTGCCCTGGGCCCTTTGTACGATACGTACGTTGACATAAACAAAGGGAGCAAACACTGATTTGCTCCATGGCTGAAGCGGGCCGCACAATAAGTCGAGTTGGTTGTTTTTCCAAAGTTTCCGTACGTAAGTAAAAAATTAAATATGCAGTTGCCATTTTAGTTTTACGGTTCTTTATTTGCATACGCAAAGTTGGTAATGTTCATTTAAAGGGGGGAGGTAACCAATTGCTCTAAAATTCTGAGGGGCAGGGTGTGGTTGTCTCTTGTTGGCCCCATCGGTCACCAGAGGAAGATGGAATTGAAAATTAAACAAACTTCTAGTGAAGTTTGATAACAATTCCATTGACCGATGGTGACCGATGGGGCTAACAAGCCCGCCCACCTCACCCTCGTGTTCTCCAAGTTCTTGGAGAATTTGCAGAAATATCTTCAGTTGGCTTACAGATTTTTCTTTTCATTGGTTTTCCTCCCCGCTCAGACAGTCTGACAAGACTGGGCAAGGTTGTCTCTTGTTAGCCCCATCGGTCACCATCGATCAATGGAATTGTTATCAAACTTCACTAGAAGTTCGTTTAATTTTCAAATTTATTTCTTACTAATTATAAATTAATACAATCATAACTTTAAATAACAAATAAACACAATGTGTTACATAATAATTAGAAGTAATAAAAAAATATACTGTTTGATTGACTTTCAAAAATTAAAATTATGGCACAAATTTCATTATCACATTCACATGGCAATGGGAGTTTATTATATACAGTATAAAATCTTTAATTACTTACTTTTTTGCAATAAATTCCAATTTAATAAGTTGAATTATTATCGAAAATGGCAAAAATACCAATAAATAAGATGTTGATGGAACGACAAATTAATTATAAACACAAACGTGAGAGGTCGAAATAAATACAAATCTCCTGACAATTAATTGATTTAATGCAGTTCACGAAACCCTTAAATACGAAATAAACTAAAGGAAGAAACATTCGACAACTGAAGCAATCATGAGTTGCTACATCATTCTACTTCTTATTCTACCATTTCTAGTAAAGTCTAACAACAACGGTCACGAAGGACCTTGTCCACAACCTAAAACTGAATCTGATCCAAAGAATCTGATAAAGGTAAAGAAAATAAATAAAATTTAACAAAATTTAATTTAACATCAATTCCAGATTTCCGGTATCCATTGGATCTATCAAAGTACCAAACACTCGTTCAAAACCGCAAAATACAAATGTTCAGAATGAACTTCCAAGACGCATGTGTATTTTTCAGGTATTTTAGCAGATCCCCAGATGAGCGTCGAAGTTTGTTTCCCTTCCAGGACGATAGATACGGAGTTTGGACATCTGAAACATACAGTAATAATATATTTTATCTAAAACTTATCCTACTTTGTTTATAAATTCTATGTATGCAGACCAAACGAGTGAAGAATACTATGTCGATGGTTGGACGTTCTTTTCACTTAAAGTTCTTGAAAATGGACAATTGATGTTTGCGTGTAAGGAAAGTGGGAAAAACAAACACGAAAGTATAATTTGTTTAAAATTAAAGATAAATAGATATTTAATAATTTTATATTCAGGTTATTACTTCATGGTATCGAAGAGCACGACTTTGCCTAAGAGCGACAAAGATGAGTTGATGAAAGTATTCAAAGATACTGGTGGTGTTGGTACGTTTACGAAACCTGATAACAAGGGTTGCAAACATATTTTTACAAAAACAAGATTTGAATGATACTGTAAAATGGTTAATAAAGAATTATAAGCATTAACTTATTCATTTGTTATACCAGAATTGTTTCCAGACTTCTTTATATACCAGATGAGAAATATATCTTTTCTCAGTCATTTATATTTCCAACTCAATTCTCTTTGTTCTTCTTCATAAACATTCGTCAGCCATTGCAAGACATGTAAAAGATGGTTAGTTAAGTAAACCCTATTCACCACTAGATGTAGCTATAAACTGATCTTTAGGTATCCTCATACCACAGATTACCCAGATGTGTCATGACTAGCCATTTCAAAAGCATATTGGTATTCACTGATTGCATTCGGACACAGCCATTATTTATAAAAATTTAGATTTTTCATTTTCACACTTTTTTTACATAAACACATTATGAAATATAAAATTTATGTTTGACATTGATTTATAACCATCCTAATCAGCTGCTAATGGCTATACAGGACCTCGAGTTACATGCAACGACCAAGTTTAACATATGGATTTTAATTGTATTTGCTCTCAGTCATTTTTCAATTCTATTTTATTTTCATTGTTACACGATGGATGGAAATAAAATAAGGAAATTCGAATTTACCTTTACAAGTTATACAACAGCAATGAATATAAAAAATAATTTCAAATAAACAATATCATTTTATAGATAATTTCATTCGTTTCCAGACTAATTAATTGAACAAACAATTATTAAAATCATCATTTTATTTTTGTGGAATTTAAAATTCACAATTTAGTTGAATTTGTAATGTGTGGACGGATCGGTTTCTCGCCAAAACTTGCTCACGCTCGTTTCACGTCTCTTTGGTATCTCGTCTTCTTCTTTGTTAGGTATTGCTTCCCTGTCGGCTGGTCACAGTCCCCAGTGCGACAGGTCCACAACCACCTCACTTGGAATGAGCAGAGACGGACGTGTGGCTTGTTTGTTTAGGCCTTTATTATTAGAGGCCACGACGCACATCACTGTCCCGTTCTCGACTCTCTCTGTTTGCCGGCAACGTGCCAATAGCTAAAGCTATCGCCACGTAACCCTATTGTTTAGCTAACTGCTTTCCAGCTACGTGGGGCGGCCGTACTTACCTTCAACCACCGTAAAACCACCAACACATCCAACGCACTCGATCCTGGGCAGCCTTGGTCATCTTAACGACCGTGACAGCCAGATCTGTACTGCCCATCTTATCACTGACAAGTGAGGCAGGCGGTAGCAGACTGACAGTCAAAACTGATTTTTCTATTTTTAAGTATAAGAAATATATTCCCATAAATTATCTTAATTATTATAATTTGTAAATAATTAATGCCAAAATGATAATTTTATATTTGTATTTGCTTAAAAGTTGTGACCAAACAGTCACTAGAGGGCAAAATTGGTCCTGATCAGATGACCTTAAGGGCTCACGCACTACACCGCCCAGGAGACTCGACCTCTAAGACAGAGTCAGTCTCTCTGTCTCTGACTGCCTTAGCGATAAGACGTGCAAGGTCGCTCAGGCAAGTGCGTGGTGTGCTTGGTGGTTGTTGTTCGGAAGATGAGGAAAACGTACGGCTGCCCCACATAGCTGTATAAGAAGCTTAAGTAACATGTCTTCGTATCGGTGGCTTCGACTGCCTAGACGACGGCAGAGCGGTCATTCTTCAGTTCTGTTTTATTATTATTGTTGCTGACGAATCATTTTGTCACATAACAAATAGAAATAGAAGGAAATTCTAATCTACCTTTTCAAATTACATAATTGCAAGGAAATCACTTGCATTAGTATGAAAGACAAATCACACTAACGTCAGAAACGTCTGACAAATAAAGCTGTACAAGTTTCATGGCGCCGGAGCTCAACTTTTGCCACATTTTACTGCTACAGCTTTCTTCTTTATGCAATAGATTTCTAACAAGAAGTGCTTCCTTATTTGCATGCCTCCAATTTGCATAAATTTAAAGAAATAAATCGATTATTAGTTAACTAAAACACTGTCCCAATCTTAAGTCACAATATGTGTCACAAATAAACACATAATAAAATAAAGATAACCTAAGATACATTGTTGGATTTTATTTTTATTTATTTCCAGTCCTTTTTTAATTCTATTTAATTATTATTATTGTTGACAAACTTTTTTATCACACAATAGAAGAGGGAAATTCTATAATTTCCCTAATTTCCTTATAACACAATTCCTGCAAACACGTGCAAATATACTTAATTGGATAAATTGCTTGGAGGAAATTTCGACATTAATACAAATCTCCTGACAATTTAATTGATTTAATGCAGTTCACAAAGCCCTTAAATACGAAATAAACTAAAGGAGGAAACATTCGACAACTGAAGCAATCATGAGTCGCTACATCATTCTACTTCTTATTCTACCCTTTCTAGTAAAGTCTAAAGAAGACGTTCACGAAGGATCTTGTCCACAACCTAAAACTGAATCTAAGCCAAGGAATCTGATTAAGGTAAAGAAAATAAATGAAATTTAACAAAATTTAATTTAACATCAATTCCAGATTCCCGGTATCCATTGGGTCTATAAAAGTACTCAAAAGTCGTTCAAAACCGAAAATTACAAATGTTCAGAAGTGAGCTTTCAAGACGCATATGCATATTTCATGTATTTTGGCAGATTCCCAGCTGAGCGTCGACGTTTGTCTCCTACCGACGACGATAGATACGGAGTTTGGACATCCGAAACATACAGTAATAATATATTTTTATCTAAAACTTATGCTATTTTGTTTATAAATTCTATGTACGCAGACAACAAGACTAAGGAATACAAGGTCGATGGTTGGACGTTCATGACACTTAAAGTTCTTGACAATGGACAATTGATGTTTGCGTGTAAAGAAATAAGTGGGGAAGACAAACACGAAAGTATAATTTGTTTAAAATTAAAGAAAAATAGATATTTAATAATTTTATATTCAGGTTATTATTTCATGATATCAGAGAACACGACTTTGCCTAAGAGCGAAGAAGATGAGTTGATGAAACTATTCAAAGATAATGGTGGTGTTGGTACGTTTACGAAACCTAATAACAAGGGTTGCAAACATTATTATACAAAAACAAGACATGAATAATACTGTAAAATGGTTAATAAAGAATTATAAGTATTAACAATAATTAAAGTCATCATTTTATTTTTGTGAAATTTAAAAATTTACAATTTAATTTAATTTGTAATATTAACTTTCTAACTAAATTTCCTCATAATACAATACAAAAGCTGCATAAACTTAATTGGATAAATTGCTTCAAGGAAATTCTGCTTTTTAAAATTAGTGAATTATTGTTACGAATTTCCTGTCAATCCATTATTTCAATGCAGTTCTTGAAACTTTTAAACACCAACTATTGTTTTAGTTGGTGAAGAAACAATGCACAAGTCAGTTCCATCATGGAACTGTCTTGTACATGTCATTACATGTCATTAATTAGTGATGACATTGTTATTTCTCATTTTAAAATCTATTATTTTTTAACAGAATTAATAACATTTTTATGATTTTTGTGCCAGATTTTGCTGTACTAACTGCAATCATAGCCCAAAATGGGCAGCAAGGTGGTCATACAGGGTCTTGAGTCATGGGTGATAACCAGATCTAAGATATGGATCTTGATTGTATCCTTTTTCAAATTTATTTTTTAAATCTATTTTTTTATTATTGTTGCTGATGAATCATTTTGTCACACAACAGATAGAAATAGAATAAGGAAATTCTATAATTTACTTTTCAAGTTAACATAATTGCAAGGAAATCAGCTTGAAAACCATCACACTAGAAGTTTCAATAAAAAATAAAAAATTTCAGAATATCATTTTATAGATAATTTCACATTTATTTTCTGTCTAATTCATTGATAAAACTGTTAAAGTCATAATTTTATTTTTGTATAATTCACATAATTTACTGAGTTAATAGCATAGTTCCCATGTCAATGCTGCTTCTCACTGTCTTCATTGACTTCTTCCTAGTGACAGACTTTTTCTCCTCTACCATTGCTGGCAGCCATACCCGAATGGTAAACCAAACCCAATTTACGTGTTTCCTGCCGGCAGTGTGATCAAGCGCCCATCCCCAAACCGAGTGCTGTCGGCTGATCACAATATACTGATGCTTTTTACAAATCTAATCCTATCAGGTCTAGACAAAACCTGGGGTATACCTCAAATGGGGTACCCTATTGGGGTACCCAATTATGGTACCTCAAAATAGTATTTTTATATTTCTCATTGTTTTTACATTAGCTGATCCTAATTGTCGCGTGATAATTTAAAATAATATTTTTTGTTAATTAAAAAGTGGGCGGCAACGGGGACAAAAGAAGTGGGCGGACATGAGAACGAAGAACAATAGGAGAAGAGCCTGGGAAAAGGAAATGAAGATCCCAAAGGGCCATGCCTGCATGAGAAAGAAATGAGAGCCAATCACAACCGTGGGAATCAGTTTCTGTTTCTGTTATTTTTTCCCACCAAATTCTGTATAAAAGCCAGAGCATTGTGAATAAAAATCAGTTCAGTCTTAGCCATCTCAAGGATGACTTCTTTTTCCAAGCCAGATATGCCACACTAATGTGATAAATTTTTTCTGAATATATAATTATATTATTCTATCTATTGGTTTTTAATGGTTTCAAGTGTGGTCTGTGCTTGTGTTAGTAATCTATCTTGTATTAGCAAATGAAAAAAAATTATTATTATAATTTTTAATTAAATAAATAAGAAACAATCATTACAAATGTATTTAAAATATAAATATAATTACCATAGATTATACATAGAGACATGTATGGCTATACTGTAACAGTAAGAAAGTTGTGAGCAGACATCACTAGAGGCCAGCATGGACCCCCAGTCAGGTAACTTTTGGGGCACGTCCATTCACAAGAGCTGGAAGGTGCAACCCCTAACCGATAGTCAGTTTGCTTCCACCCATCTTAGAGATGAGATAAGTGGTAGCAGCGCTGGCTATTCAGCCCATCATGGTGACAAGCGGGCTTGCCCAGTGTCGTATGTGGTGGATGTGGCAGTGGTTGTACGGAGGCTGAAAGTATGTACGGCTACCCCATGTAACCGGAAAACAGTCTCTTAAGTATTAGAGCTACTTGTCAGCGGCTTTGGCCGTTGTCATGTGGCCGGCAAACCAAGGAAGTGCGGGGAACGGCTCGATCGAATATGACGAATTCCGATTTAACAAATTATAGCTTATAGGGAAAAACATTTTACAAAACAAAGTTAAAGTTACCTCAATTTAAAACTTTTTTGTTATTTTTTCCTTTTATAATTTCCTTTAAACCACTTGTGTGGGATATAATTGCTTTATAACGTAAAAATGTTTGCAGTTTTGTATTACATTATTATGAGCATTTATGTCATTACAGGCATTGGTATTCTTAAATAAAAAGTCCAAAAGGAAAATGAATAACACTCAACAAATAACTCAACACGATGCGTTCTATCATCTCTCTTCTCGCCTTGTCACTCTTGGGCAAATGCGATGATACTATTCACAATGGACCTTGTCTACATCCAAAACCCTATGATATACCGAAGCAAACAAATGTAAATAATCTAAAAATATTTTCAAATTCTATTTTAAATATTATTTTTAATTTCAGTTTAAATGCACTTGGTGGATAGTTGAAAGTAATTACGAAGCGTTGAAACAAAGCCGTGTATCTTGCGCAAGATTGATTTTTACAACTCCAACTAATGATCTTGAAGGAAAACTCAATTATAAAGATTCAAAATTGTAAGTTGTAAAACCCAAAGTTAACTTGAATCAAATTTTTTAAATTTTTTAAAGAAAAGAAAATTCTTACAAAATAAAATTTGTCTCGTTGAACAATCAAATAGGACAATGGGCATCTCATTTTTTCAGTAAAAATATATTTAATTTTAAATTTATTTCACTTAATTTCAATCCATTCCTAAAGACGAGTCAAACGGAAAGTACGAACCGGACGGTTGGATTTATACTGCAGTCAAAGCTGCGGGTGAAGATAAAGAATTAGCACTATTGATCTACGCATGCAAGGAAAATGGAAATAAACACCAAAGTATAAATTTTTACAATAATTAAAAAATATATATATAAAATATAAAATTTAGGTTTTTCTCGTATTGTATGGAAGAAAAAGCCACTTGATAGCAAAATACGGGACACGTTGTTGGAAGCATATAATGCGAGTGGTGATAAGAGACCACTTAAGCCCATTCCAAACGAGGACTGCAAATAAGAGTTTAAATAAATTGTAATTTATTATGAATGAAAAATAAAGAATATAAACAATTCACTACTTGCATGAAATATAGAGGGCGCAATGATCGCTCACAAAATGGCCGACTAAGTAGGATAGTTATATCTGTAAACAGCTGTTATGGCTCAATCATTTTCATTGGCGGCAATTTTGAATCACGTAGGTGATAGAAAACGATGTCTTATTGAAGGAGAGGCAGTTTTCAATGCAAAACACTTAATCTCTTGTGGCATAAAGCGACGGGAATTAAATAAGTATTCTATATTTGCATTATGTTTGCAAACAAGTGCTTTAAATAGCAAACCACATGAAGTGGAAGTTATTTTGTGCAGAAATAACATTGAGAATGTAAGAAAAATTAGCTAATTAATATTTTTATCAATTTGTTTAACTGGTTTTATTTTCAGTGTAAATGTTCCTGTTCCTGAAAAATAAGAAATAAAATTAAGAAAGTAGAATTGCTTGTAAATTATTAACTGAATAAATAAAAAATAAATAAACATTTAAACTACAACTTTCTAACTAATAAGTGTAATGTAAGTATTTTCACCTTAAAATGTGACACGGTGGCCAAACATGCAAACCTTAATAACTATAATAACAATAACTATTAGTTTTACAATGCCAT
>JAQFZU010000955.1:0-17136 GCA_034696185.1 Henia vesuviana | reverse complement strand
AGTTTTGTTAAATCATATTACGTTACGATAAGTACGAACCCAGCTTAATGGATATTGACTGCCGAATGTACTTACAGAAGAATCGTATAATTCTAAACCTCATCCGCAGATAGTTAAGAAAGCTGTACGGCATCTAACTCGTACCCATTCCATTCCACTAGAAAACCCCCTGGGTAAACCGATGCTTTCTACTTCGACAAAGTGAAAAAAGCTCTTGTTTTTCCAATTTAGAGTTCTTGACTTGATTTTTTTTCCTTTCATCTCGGTTTAACAAACTTTTGGTTTTTCCCTTTGATTAACATGTGATTTGTAAGAGTAACCAAAGCTTTCCACAAAATCCCTGACAAATGACTATGCACAAGTTACTCTTCTTTAACAAGAGTCTTCAATAAAGAAAAGTGGCCAATTTGTCTTGCCTTTTTACATTTTATATACTGATATGAAGAAAAAAATTTCCATTAAGTAAAAGACCTAAGGACAAATTAGAAACACTTTTTCTTCAAGAGAATTATTATATCAGTAATTAAAAAAGTTGAACTAAAACTCATAAGAAAAGAAGTAGACAAATCCCTTTAAGCTTTTGGTATTTATTACTGAAATAGATAAGTCATTCTTATGTACTTTTTCTCATTTAACATTTTATCCCTAGTGTTGTTAGTTGCTAGATGACTTGCAAAACTTTCAATTTCACATGATAAATTCAACATTTTCAACAATTTTCCATTACCAACAGCTGGATTTCATTACAAAATGACAAGCCACTCAAATAATAATTGAATAAAAATGTTTCCCATCCAAATTGTACCATACATACACAAAGTCCCTTGTGTAGTGCAAAAGGAAATTCATTTATTGTTTTGCTGGTAGCCTATGGGAATTTATTAAAAGGAATTTTTAAGCCAATATAATCTTGTGATAATCTTTTCCTTTTTTCATGAATTTTTTAGTGCCAATGGCCTGGGGTTTGAAAGACAAAGGTGTTGAATTAAGATTTTTTTTACTATTATATTTAGGTTTGGTATATTTTATTGGAGATGTTTGGTTCTCTCTTGTTTTATGTTTTGAGTGCGAGTGGTTTGGGGATAGGTAGAACTTTCTCACTTTCTGATTCTGTTGTTTTTCCCTTGTGTATTTTGTTTGCCAACGGCTTTAGATTCTTTTATCTACTTTTTCTGTTGATTTCTAAAGCTTGGAAATTTTTTTTGAGAGATTTGAATATTAAAATAAAAAAAAATTGAAACTATTTTTCCATACTCAAGGGAAAACATTGACTTATATCAGCCATCATCTTGCCATTTTCCATTAAAATGATAAAAGATTTAAGTTGTTAAATAGGAAAACAAGTTTATAAAAAAATGAATAAAATTGCAGGAGTTTAAAGAGAAGAATTACATTTGACTCAACTTAAATAATATTTAATTATAAATGACATTTCATTTATTTTCTTCATTTATTTTACTTGTTCCAGTAAAAATCCCCTGCCAAGTGTTGTTTTAAATTGCCATTTCAGAATTCTTTTCAACTTTGCACCCATTAAGACACCTTCAACTGTCAACCCTAAATTGAAAATCAGTACACAGTTTCACACTTTTTATTCAATCTTTTATAACCCTTTTTATAACTTTATTAACACTTCAGCAAAAAAGAAAACATTGGGAAAATTACCAGCAGTAAAAACATTGGAGAAAAAAATTTTTTTAAAACAGTAAAAATAAAAAATAAAAAAAATGAATGTCTTGTATCTAATAAAATATTGACATATATAAAAGAAAAGCACACAAATAAAATTTATATTATATATATAAAATATAGAAAAAAGAAGCTGACCAAGTGGTTTATTCAATGCTTTTCCCCCTTACTAAAATAGGCAACCATTTCAAATCTCTATACAACTGCTGGAAGGAGGGTCAAGCAATAATCAATTGACAAAGTGCCAATAAGAGAATGCAGGAAGTTTGCCAATTTTTTCCTTTACAACAACATCAGTCTCCATTGTTTTTCTTTGTTGGAATTACACAAACCCTTAGTAGTAGAACCATATTCTTTTTTTATTTTTCTTGTGCCAAACCTATTTGACCTTCACTTTTTTTTTTGCTGACTGCAATCCAATGATAAATTGGCATTAAGTTGGTGCACAGAAAATGAAATGGCACAAAAGCCAAAACCTTTCCAAGTGGGTCTCTTCATGACAACAACAGAAACCATTTCCTTCAATGGAATTAGAAAACTGAACCATAGAGGCAAAATGCTTGGGTTAAACTCATATTTCATTCATTACATCATCTTCTATTGTATTCTTTTTTTCAATTTAAAAAACTAAAACCTTTTTTTTTTCATTTTCTTTTACTGTTTTAACAAAAAAATGGCATGGCTTAAAGTTTAATTTATATTTCACTAAGGAATAAGAAAAATTAAATTAAATGTGAATGCACTTTGAACTTTTTATATTTTTTTTCTGTTCATGGCTTTATTAAAAAGTTAGAAATGTTTAAATTTATATTTCAATATTGATTCTTGCAATGTAATAAAGGGGAATTTTGTTGGTTTAGATGAGAAATTGTAAATAAGGAAATTTATAATCTCTTAATGTTATTACATTTAGAATTTAAAACAATAATGAATTATTGAGAATCATCAAGAAAAACATCTTTAACTGACTTGATAAGTTTATGACAAGCAATTTACTTTGCACACATAATTAGTTAAATGATGCAACCCATTCAGCTACAAGGCTGAATTCTTAATCCCTGCCAAAGCTAATCACATTTTCTCTCCACTAAACTGGAAATAATTATACACCATGTACTTGTGTGTGAAAATGTTTTTTTAAAAAAAATATTTCAAAATGATTAAAAGTATAATTTCAAAAGTAAAGAAAAAATGTTTTTTGATGCATGTTCAAATTAAAGACCATCCTGTAACACATGTGAGAATTGATGTAGTCTTAAAGTTAAAGAAAAGCAAAATAAATCAGAGAAAAAAAGTTAGTAGCAGAAAATATGTGGCAGAGTTAAAACAAAGAGAAAGGTAGGAAATGAAACAACAGTGAGAAAAAAAGGGAAATGAGGAAGAGGCTGGCAGAGGCAAGCAGTGAGGTAGAATGAATGAAGTGAAAAGAAATATATTACAATCAAAATGAGATTGCAATTGGAAATAGAAATTTTATATATGGAAATTGATTTTGAAAGAAAACAAAAAATGAATTATTAACCCTGCAGACTATAAATTATAAAATATTGTATCTGCAAATTATAAATTATGATACAATATAAATATTAGCTCAGCACAATAAAAATAAATTTAAAAATTCAAAAATTATGTTTTAAAAACATTGTATTATAATAAAAGTATTTACACTCTTTAAAAATCTCATTCACATACTTTCAGTGCAAATTGCCAAATTGTTTGACTTGAAAAGTGCAACTGAAAAATTGATTTCACCCATCACTTTGACAGTATAATTTTTTTTGCAAAGTTACTAAAATGAGAAAAAATTATTAAAGATTTTCAACTGACAAGAAAATGTCTTCAGTGCAGCAATCTATTCTTTTCCTTTCTCCAACTCTATTTTCTAGCTCATATGAGCCCACATATAGTTTACAATAACTGTCTGCATGTGGGCTTGATTTTGTTCCCTAAGAATTGTTTTCTAAACATTGCATGGAACTGTAATATTACAAAAGCTGCTACATCCCAGAAAAACCCATTATATAATCCCCTAGCCTCATCAAAATACAAAATAGTAAATGTTTACTAAACCAAATAGAAAATACCCACAATGAGCTGCATACAAACATCTCTTAATTCGAATATTCCAATGCACTGTAAAAGACTTTTACTGACCATCTAAAACCAGCCGAGGTCATTAACTAATTAATTAACAGTAATTAAGCAACCCAAAAAAAAATCATTCCAATTGAAAATGTGGACAAAGAGCAAGGGCAATGTTGACTGATGACAACGACTGACTGATCGAGTTCTACGGGATGGTGGTTGTGCGCATCGTCATGGACCATAACCAGCTTCCCAAGATGAAGACGTGCACGAGCAAGAACCTGGGAGTGGCGGTGGTCAGGGATGCGTTCACGGACTGCAACTGCAGTATTGTTTAAAGCTTGCCAGCAGCTACAATGGTCATATGCAACCGTTAACAAAATAAAACAGGAAACACATTAAAATTCAACACAATTCAAATAATCAACTGAAACGGATGATTCCATTTAAATTTAAATCGAGTCACGTTAAACTCAATTCAAAACACAATAAAAGTTTGCGATCGCCTCGGTAATTCGCGTATAGCACTTGCAATCGACTCCTGGAAGTTATAACTCAAGTTATCAAGTTGAAAGCAATGCCAGTTTCATTCAAATATAATCATTTGTTACATGTCATATTATCCGAGCTGCAATTCTTCTCTCGTTTGCCGTCAGACTACAAAGACGGTCTGTAGCACATCGTTTTTACTTGGCATTTTATTACTGCTTCGTAGAAGCTTTTCTCGCAATAAAACTTGTCAGGAAAAAAGAAGAAATAAAAGAAAACCGTAAGGAAAAACAATATAGAAATAATAATACTAATAATAAAAGAAAAAAAGGCAAGTAACCGTCATCTTTTTACTTTTAACATCTCACTTAGTAATAACCGCAGCCAGGCACGAGTAATCGATAGGCAATACGTAAAGCAGACATCGGAAAGGCAAAATTAAACGAAAAGAGAATGTGAATGCAAAGTCAGTCCAGTGTTGACAATTTCTAAAGGCAACTAATACAAGTTTTCAAATCCCCAGTTTCAGTAACCAATTACAACTTTTCTCTTTTACATCTCATTAGATTCGAGCGATGTCTTTCGTATTGCGGAAGTGGGAATAAAGCGGCAATTAGAAAACGACATCAACGACAAGTCGCAATTGGGTCATTTTGTTTGTTCCTCGAAAGACGAAATGTAACGATACCTTTTTCAAATATATTTTAAACAAATTTTACGAAGAATTTCGGTGAGTGTTATATAGTTTTAAGGTCACCTACAGTTACAATGGTGTGTAATTAAATATGTAAACCGATATTTAGATTGTTTTTCGCTATTATTAGTCATGTAAATTGCATTCGGCTCCAATCAGTTGTTCGAAGTTAATTGATGTGACGTAATTGAATGTACGGTATGCGATAGCGAAAGTTTGAGATTAGAGATATTTGAAATTATTTTCAAATTGAATTTTGTTTCGTTTGAAATTGAATTTAAAGTTTTAATAAGAAGGGAAGTTTTGCTAATGTTACGATATTAATAACTCGGTAAGTATTAATGGCTTTCACCGGTGTCAGACTGGAACGACCGCGGTTGGCCTTTTAGGGTCAAAATCGTTGCCATTCTCGTGTTAATTACGAGAATAAATAATTTTATTCCCGCTTATTTTTAATGCAGTCGAGACGTTAGCCAAGAGATACTTAAAAATGCGGGAAAAAATGTAAAATAGTCTCAATTTCCAAATTTTACTGACACTAATTTCACTCGAGGTAAATTGTATGCGAATAATGAAATGCAAATTTTATTCAACGAGTATAAATGAGTCGTAAATAACACAAGAAAATTGTTATATTTACTTTATTCCAAAACTGCAAAAATTCAAGTTAAATGAAGCTATGGGAAAATGAATATCGAGCACCATCTGGTAGTAGGAAAAGTAAAATTATTTATATATGCAATGAATTTCTATAATAATTGTTATTCAGAGTGATTTTTTTCTTATTGAAAAAATTTTTGTTTTTAATAGTTAAGGGAAATTAAATGGGATTTAGAAATGAGGAATAATTTGGTGTTGTGTAACAACTGAGACTCACTTTGATTTGGTGTTGGGTTGTTACAAAACTATCATAAAAAAAAATGGTTACATTTCTCAGTCCTAAAAGGAAATTGCATCACTTTTAAACCACAAAATTACTACCATCTTTAAACTATAAAAAAAAATTTTTATTATTATTTTTACTAAAATTTATTTTAATTTAAATTTTCAATTAATTTTCCATTTCCTCAACTTCTTTCCTGTCAATATGAAAACTGATTTAATTGAATAAAAATATAAAATTTTTAAAAAAAAATTTAAAAAAAAATAAGATTTGATATGTGTGAGTCTCTTGCACTAAGCTTGACATGTTATTGATTAAAAGAGAAAAGGAATCTTTCCTCTGCATTATCTAACAATGTCAGACTTAGAAATTTGCAAAGTGAAAAGCCATCTTGGCATAAAGAGTATTAAAGTTGCAACAAAAGAATTGAAAGTAAATAAAAAAAAAAATACCAATAAAAGTTAATATATAATAAAATTAAAGTAGATATTCATTGAATATTCATTTAATGATTGATTATTTAAAATAGCTGTGGTGTGATATGGGATTTTGGAGATTTATAACAGTTTTCCATTTGTCAAAGTGAAAAAAAAATTCACATTCAACTCAATATATCTTAGTCAGGTTTAAGTGGTATAATGTGTTTTATTTAAAAAATATTTTTTTTAAAAAAAAAAATTTTTTTTTTAAATTTCACAGTTTGAAAAGCAAAAGCAATTGCTCTTATTATTAAAAATTCATAATCTTGAAAAAAGTCATTTTTAAGAATTTCAATTTCTCAATTTTCTATTTGAAATGAAATCTGTTGGGAAATTGATTTTTAGTTGTCGAGTAATTTAGTTGCAACAATAAATCCACGTTCACAATTGATCTGGAAATGCACACATTGACCGATCGCAATGACAAGTAAATAGATGAGTCACTGATCACTTACAGTCCATTTAGTGGTCACATGTGTGCACAAATGACATCACCTGAGCTCCACCAATTTCTTTTATCACCCTTTTGGGATTATAATTAAAATTATTATTATAAAGTTGATAGGGGAAAAAATCAATATTAAGTTGCATTAAACATGATTCGCAGTTCATTGATTCACTTAAATCCAGGTTTTTCCAATTGATTAAAATTTTCTAGGATTTTAAATTAAAGCATTTGCAATTAAAGCTGGGAATCTGTAAAATAATAATAATAAAAAAATCATCTTTCAACACTTAATTCATTATATCTCCCCCTTTTTAAAAAAATCCTAGAAACTCATTTCAAATTTCCTCCAACCAAAAAAAAATCATCTCAAAACAAGGCTAAAAACTCTAATAAACTTCATTTTTCATGCCACTATTTTCTGAAGGGATTTTAATACAATGACAACACAAGGGGATAGAAAAAGCAATGACAAAAAAAACAACAGCTGAAAAAAGAAATTGGGAATTTAATCAACTTTTGTCAGTCTTTAAAAACCCAAGAGAAATCTATTCAAACTAACCTCATTCGCAATCAAATTTAGATATTAGCATCACCAGGTTAAGATAGAAAACAAAAATCCCCATCTGCCTTAGCTCTAAGTTAATGCCATGACATTATCTAACGCCATCTCTCGATGAGCAGCTGAACCAAGGCCATAAATAACGATATTTATCGCAGACAGATGAAACATCTCGATGCCTTTGATTGTAAATAATGCCAAATTCGACTAGATACTACAATCTCCTATTTATTTTGTTGAAAAGAAAAAAGACTGCCAACCAATTAATGCGCCGTATCGAAAGAAATGTACTGCCGATGACACGAAACCACCAACTTCAATCACTGAAATTGTTGGAGCAGAAACCAATAACTGAGCCTATTACTGCCGGTAGAAGAAAATCGACTCGGCAAAACAATTCCATCATAATTCGCTCCTCTCGCGATTGTTTCGACGCACAACCTACCTGATTCGTTCCGGCGTGTATAATACCATTAATTATTTCCACTTATTTAACGATGGTTAAAAGTGCAGTTACGGATTTTCGAGTACCATTGTGTTAACGGTATGACCATAGTAGCTGCTGGCGACCTTAAACAACATACCACCCAAGTGCCGTGGAAATGATCAATTTTCATTTCATTGGGCCTTGGCCAATCAATATTTAGAGAAATTTAAATTTTATTTATTCTTTCGGTTTGTCATGTCCTTAATAATGGATAAAAGGGAGTAGAAATAAAAAATGTAGGCAATAAATGCAATTAATTAGTGGTAATTGATAAATTGTGCACTCCATTCGCAATTACAATCCAATTGAATTATAAATCAGCAATCACAACCAAAAATTTAATTTACTAAAACTTTTATGAACTGCTATCAAGTCTATAAAGCTATTCATTAATTACAGCAATACTATTCCCAATTTGATTTACATCTATGCAATTTCAATGTTATGAGGCTATGATATTGTAAACACAAATATATTTGATAATTGATTTCTACAGTTTAACATATCCAAGAATTTGCTTTCAAATGCATCTGGCAATTAGGATTTTCATTTTTGTTATTAATTAAATGTTTTTTGAATTTTATTAAAAATTATTTTGACTTTTAGCTCACTTTAAAGCAAACAAATGAAAACCAAACAATGTCATTCACTCGAGGTAGGCCAGCCTCAGGAATTCTATGCATTCTTGCAACTTTAAGCAAGTTTGAGAAGGGTCATAGATATATAAAGGAGTAATTAGGAGTTTTGTGGTAACCTGCTTAAATATCTAAAGATTTTCATTTTACTTTGGTCAAATTCCAATTTCTATATAAAACAATGCAAAGTTGATGCCAATACAAAGTTTATTATCCCAACCCCTAATTTTAAGGTTGAATGCTTCTGGTAGAAAAGCATTTGCATTCACATGATATAATCATACCTTGACTAAGTAAAGTCCCAAAGGAGCAAAACTTATAGAAACTTTGACCAATGAAAAGTGGCATTTAATATTACATGAATTTGAGAAAATTCAATTTCAAATTTGCTCTTCACCACCACTCTTGTGTGACTTAAATTTTTAATCCTTTGATTCACCTCTTTTCAGTAGGTACACCTCTTTCATCCCCAATGGTGTGCCCAAGGGTCACAGTGGTTACTGTCCTTGTGAACAGAAAGCTCTTATTTCTTCGATCCAATTTTGTTTTTGTTTTTTATACTGTGGTTGTTTTCGAAGATTCTATTTTTTTTTATTTACTTCCTGACCACTGGTCATCTTTCTTTATACCTTAGAGGTTTTGTCTCAACTGAGTTTTGCAACAAGCTATCATCTCAAGAGTCAACTGTGTGTTGAATGTATTTTACAAATTGAGGTTACTTTTTATGGTTTTATAAACATTTTAAAGCTTCTGACAACTCTTGCTGTTTGTGGATTTAAAATTAAATAAATTATTCTAATATAATCAAAACAATTTTTTTACTAATGGTTTGTTTACAATTTTCATTCCAGAGCCTATTGTGGTATACTGTGTAACATGTTTTTGAAATGATAAATTTCCTTGATGAATACACCATCAGCTTTGTTGTATTGTTTGAATTTCAACCATTTTTCTTGTCAGATAATATAACTTCTGCCCTTTGGGTACTCTTTGCATTTTCAGACAACAAGATTCATGGTTAAATTACCCTGAAAATACTACATTCTCTTGAGACTATAACTGCAAATAGGATATTCCTCAATGATGCTGCTGTAGACTCAATTGTATGATTGGTCACATGCAGATATCCATAGATATGATATTGTTTAAATGAATAAAAAAGAGATGTCTTAAAAGAAAAGTGAACTTCTTTTCAACAGTAGGCATTAAGCCAAGATATGGAAGAACAAATCTAGAGATATTTGGAATTGATGGAGAGAATCAGAAGCTATAAAAATAAAAGATTTCAAAACAAAGTTTGAAAAGAACACTGATGATAGAAATTCAAGGTGAGATTTCAAAAGAATTGGGGCAATTCAAGTGTGAAATGCCTCAGTTACTAGAGATAGGGCACTATGCCAAAATCACTTCCAGTTCATACATGAGTGAATTGTTTGTTAGTCATACATTTATTTGGAAAAAAACAGATTTTTGAATCTGATAATGATTGTTATATTGATGGGTGTGTTGATTGGCATTGTATTGAATATTTTAATTTTTTTTAAAAAATATTCATAGAAACTTTATTAATTCTAGCTCATTAATAATTTTAAATAATTATCATTTCATTATCAATACTAAATGAACTTGAGCTCCAAAATAAAAATGAATTACCCATGACACTTTTAATTAACTCTGTCTCTTCTTTATTAAATTATTAATATCTAGACTTTTATTCTTACATGAAATAAGAATTTTATTTCTGTCATGCAATAATTTAATTATAAAATCATATAATTAAAAATAATTAATTTATAACCCTTTAAAAAAATATATAAAAAATTTACTTTTTACAAATTAATTATTGTTTAATCAATTGATACTAGAAAAATCCCCTCAATTGAAATTATTTATTAATTTTTAAAAAAAATTAAATTAAAAATTAATTTTCCTTACCTGGAACACAATCATAGAGAACTATTACAGTCCCAGGATCAGAGCACATTCTTGTTGGATGATGATCATCCAAGGAAAAAGTACAGAAGCTATTTCCAGAACACCTGCAATGATAAGAAAAGAAAAAAAATATTCTAATGACATAATTTGAATTTCAAAAAACATTATAAAAAAATTCCCATTGGATTTCTGCATCAGCTACAAACAACTCATAATCTAAGCAAATTCCATTATCTGTTTTAAATTACCATTTTCTATGGAATGAAAAAAAAATAAAAGATTATTAATAAAAAATAAAGGTGCAAATAATGAGTGGTTTGGGACTACATAAATTATTGCAGTAATGCTCATGATAATAGTCCCTAAAAATAAACATGCAACAAATGTGTGTTTGTGCTCATGCAATGCTGTTTTATTGCTCTGGTGGCCATCAAATGAAAACAATAAAATGTTGCCAGTTTAATGATTACAGGTAGATGAAAGTAAAAAAAAAAAAACTATAGTAGACTCATAAAAATTGCTCTTTGGTAGCAGTAATATAGTGGCACTGCTATTGCCGATATATTTAGCGGCTTCATTATTGGTCTACAGGAGTGATTTTCACAATTATTCAATTATGTAGCCAGTTGGAACATAAAACCTTATTTTCCTCTCGTTCTTCATCAATATGTTCAAGGGAAAACAACACCTTTATAGGTGTCTACCAGGCTTCATTGGTGTAAATCCACTCCATTATTTCTAAGAGTGTACTACATGAAACCATGCAGTTTGTGAAGAACTCATTTCTGAGAATTTCAGTGAGATAAGAAATATTGATGGAAATCTTCAAATGACAATTCTATGCAATTTTGCAATTTCTGTGCAATTATCTTATTTATTCAAACAAATAGGAATGAAAAATAGGATAATTTAAAAATTAGTAGTCATGAAATAATTACAATCAATTACAATGTCCATAACTGCAAATTATTTTGTTCACTGAGTGAATGAGTATGTAAAATTTAGGTTGCTAACAGCAACAAAGATTATACGCTACACAAGATTTGTTCACTCATTATTCAACACACAAATTATCTCTATTTTCAAATAGTTTAAGCACTTACATGAATGGAATAATTGAACAACTCCAATATCCTACACACAGCACAGGATCAATATATTTTCACCCGATTTAATTGCATGAAATGTAACAGTTTAATTAAATAATTGTAATTCCTTCAGTTTGAACAATCAAAATAAACATTGAAGACTGGTTTCCCCAATGGTCAAAACCTCAATTTCAGATTAGCTAAACTCTAGTTAACACACTAATCCACAATGAAATTAAATTTTTTATTGATTTCGAAAATGTAATTTAAAAATTTTCATTGGTTGCACCAATGTGACTGTAAAAAGAAAAGAAATTACCAAAATTAGCATAAACAAATGTTAACAAGGCCATTAGCTCATTTAACAGCTTTTTCCATTCATTGGCAAAAGAAGAAAAAAAAAACTCTTCCATCTTTGTACTACTCAGTCTGTTTATCCCAAAGTTTGCCAAGTAGTGGAAATTTCAGTCCAATTGTGAACGTCTATCTGCAATCTCGTTGCAAAACATTTCAGCCAAATTGATGATTTTTCACTGGTTGTTGTTGGTTGCTTGTTTCTTATCATCGTGCCAACCACTATTGTTACCTCGCAAAGCATTATGGAAACGAGGACCATGTCCTTTTTCCTTATTTTTTCTTAAAATTCCATTCGAGAAATAAGATTACACGATCATTTATTATTTGTCCCATTTTATTTTTTACATCATTAAAAATGATTAATTCATCGCTAACAAACTTCCCATTGAGATCTCTCTCTCTCTCTTATGACAAACAATAAATGGATTTCAAGCATGAAATATATTTTAATAATTAATTAATCATCTAAAATCATTTCCAATTGCTACTAAAATTAATTAAAAAGGATTAAACACAGACAAAAGTAAATATTTATAAGCAATTTATATTAATGTTATTCCTGTTAATCACAATTCCCATAGGGCCAATGCTATTTTCCAAATCACTCTAAAACGAGATGGCATAACTAGGAATTAACTATAAATTGTTGCTTTTTCACTATCTTTTATCAAACGAAGCCTTAAACTGTTGGATTTGATGTTTATAATATTCGATTACGTCATTAAGAAGCACCGGCGCCAAATAAAGGAAAAAATATCCACTCGTGAAGAGCAAATCAAGTGAAATTTATTAGGGGTTTTAAGTAACGTAACGTTGTGAACCGAACACGTTAAAACACGTTAAATTCGGTAGTTTATTTCATTCAACGGATAATGTATAAAAATGACACGAGTAGGCTATAAATTGCACATTTGTTTTACACAACAAATCCCTTTATTAGGCCAAATCTGCAATTTGTTTAAACCGCTTCAACTAATATCATTGTTATTGCCGCTATTTAAAAGTTTTCAGTATTGAAATTAAATATTAAAATCGCACGTGTTATTAGATGTCTTTTATAGTCTATTTACATCCTTAAATGCTAAATTCCGATCGGATTAATGTTTATATCGCATCACATTAACGCAAACTCATCAAATCACTTTGATAGAAATCTCAACACAAACTTTGAATTATTTTAATATGAAAAATGTAACTTGATTTATTCTATTCATTTTAATGTTATACAAAAGTTGAGATAAGATCAATGTGATATTCACTAAATCTCAGATTACAACAAGTGATAAATTACATTTTTAATTAATTACACGAACGTGTTTTAATTTTTAAAATTTCATTTTTTATTTCTAAAATTTTTTTTTTAAAATTTAAAAAATAGTTTAAAAATTTTATTTTATATTTTCTAGTAAAACAAAGAAGATGAGGAAGGTTAAAAAATGCATGTTTTGGATATCTGCCATTACAAAAGGAAAGGAAAATAGGATCATCAGTGCGTATCGTCTCATTCTCAACGACTTTGAACGAGGAAGAAATTCAGTATTAAATAAGGAATTTGAAATTGTAATTTTTATTTTTTATTTTATTATTTTTTTTCATAAAATATAGATTTAAGAATGTAATAAGTCAACATCTGATTCGCTTCACACCCAACTCGAACTTTGACCGTTGAAAAGCGCTTTTCGGATCACAATGGTCGAGATAGGGAAAAGCGGTTAAGGCTGAGCCTTATGCGCCCTGCAGTAGGATGAAAATGACGATGAAACTTGTTCCATGACACAATAGTTGCCATGGTTTCCACGCAAAATACGAAACCATCATTCACTCGCCAATGGCCTCATCCACAACATCAGACAGCTCGGGATTATATGGCCATGTGGCTTCCTGCAGTGACTGAGTAGAAAAAGAAAGAAAAATGTTTTTTCACTCACACCAAGGAAATAACGACTCAAAGACGAGAATAATAATAACTTGGAAATCTTTTTTATTAACTTTAATAAATATTGATTTTTTTTTTTAAAAAAAAAATCATCTTTAAAAAATTCGAAAAATTATTTAAAAGTAAAATCTTTTTTTGTTTCAGTGACGTATAAAACAGTGGCAAGAACAATTGAGGTTCAGTACCTGGCAGTTTAAAGTGACTTGTGCACTCTTTTCCATCCAATATTCGAGCCCATTTACCCAAAGCCACAAAAAAGGGCGGCCAACACAAATTATTGCCTCGTAAGAGAAAAGTGTGGAAACTGAGAAAAAGTAAAAATATAAAAAAAAAAAGGTCAGGAAAGCGAATAGAGAAATGAATTATAATAGCGTTTATGAACTGAAAGTTTTTTTTTAAAAAAAGAAAATTTTCTAAAATTCAGTGTTCATCTTTTTGGCACAAAACTTGTCAGTTTTATGATGTAGTCACGAGAGGATAATTTCTTTTCCATTTTGAAAATTCGCTTTTTGATTTAATTTATGCTTCGAATGTCGTTGTTTTAGAGTATTTATGAAATTTATGCTTGATAATTGGAGTTGGGGATTTTTAATATTGTTTGAATTTAGTTGGTGGAAATGAGAATTAAATTAAGGGATTTTCTAGAGTTTGTTAATTGCTTGGGTAGGATTTTATTTAATGAAGCGATTTTAATCCACTCTTATTATTGTAAATTAATGTTAATTCCACATTTTTTAAAATTTTTTTTAAATTCTAAAAAAAAAAAATTAAAATTCCAAAATCCACAATTAAAAAAAGAAATAAATCGATTGTAATGAATAATTCATTAAAGTAAAAAAAATTCCCCACAGGGGGGTCCACAAGAAGGAAAAAAAACAAAAAGTAAAGTAAATCTCATCACTTATTCAGTTAAAACTCTTTTTTAATCCCTCTTGTGAGCTACTACACGTTCAATTGGCAATCTGGAAATGGTGAATTATGTAAGAAATAAAAGTCAAAAACAACAACAGACATCACGACTGCCTTTTAACGATACAATACAAATTTCAGGTAACGAGATAAAATAGCAATTCAAACAAAACCCTTGAAAATAACAGCTTTTAACGCCTATCCTATTTGCTTTAATCCTACTAAAAGCTTTTCAGCAATTTACTTTTACATCAAATGCTTATTATTATACATTTCAAATTCCAATCTCAACAAATAATTCATTTTCAAAACAGAAAAATTTTTTTTATTTCTCAGAGTCCATTCACTCTCAGCTGATTAAATATGTAAGAAGTTAAGACATGTTTACCCAGAGTTGTAGCCAGATTAGAAGCGAGAGTTAAATTGCAAACAAGTGACAAAAAACAGCTTATGATGACATGTTTACACACGTTGCATCTGCAAAATTGGATTTTAAAGCCACGACTCGAATCTTAAAAACCAAACGCATGTGTCACCAAAAATGTAATACGTTACAACGTTAAAAGTGATGAACGACAACCGGTGATAGAAGAAATCTGTATTATTACTATAATATGCGACCGTTAACCAAACAAAACGTAACACAAGACATTCAAATTACATATAATCGTTAATGGACTTAATTAAGAAATATAAAAAAAAATTATGAATTTTATATTTAAAAAAAAAAATTTAAAAAATCAAAGCGATGAAAATAAAACGAGCATATTAAAAGCAAAAGGTGATAACAGAGCAATTAAACAAGTTAATTAAGAGCTGAAATATAAAATTGGCAATGCCTCATTATCGAAACACGAATGACCAGCTGTTCCACACCATCTGCTTCTTGCTATATCCTTTAATAAAAATGACTCAGTGACATGAAAAGGAGGGATTATCCGGCATAGAAAAACCCCCACAGACACCCTACTCGCACTATTATTCCTACACAACATCATTATCATCGTACAAGCGCTTTAATCATTCACACTACACTCCAGTTACAAAACCCGAGCTTAAATAGGTCTAAAAGCCCTTTTTCTAAGTATGATTAAAGGTGAGAAAATATTATAGCGATTCAAAACAACGTGCGGTCTTGTTAACGAAGTGTACGTTTTTAAGGCATTACTGCTTAATTGCCATCGTGATGTACGTCAGACACGAAAAACCAGTCGCAAGTTTTGTTTTGAAAGGATAAACAACTTTTTGCGGTTTTTTTTGTTGACTTTTCCCATGTAAATTACCTTGAATTGATTACAGTTTTTAAATTTCGGTGTGAGTGTATACAATTTAAGGCCGCAACAATGGCCATATGCAACCATTAAGAATTTAATTTCTGGAATTGTATTTACGAGTGTTGTCATTACATTCAATCTGTGAATTGCACCTTTAATAAGCCTTTTCATAACGACTATGCACGGCTTTTAAAACTTAACTAATGAATATATATTGCATACATTTCGGTTTTATATTCAACCAAAATTAACCATTTTAATCCAAATCTCAAATGTTTACAATGTTTGTTTATTTAATAATTAAAAGAATTTAATTTTTAAATTTTTTTAAATATTTCTTTATTAATTAATCCAAAAATTCCAAGGCTAAATTTCTCACTTGAAGTTATAAATAATTTTTAATTATAACATCAATACCCAAAGGCCAATTTCTTATGAAGCAATAACCTGTGAGCATGACTTATTTCCCCCTTATGGCTTAAAGGAAATTCAATCTATTAATTGCTACTCTTGTATATCCATAAGTCATTAATGTCCCTTTAGGCCTTTGGAGGATAGAAAATTTTTCTAAAAAATATTTAACTCTATTAAGATGTAAGACAAGTGCAAGAGAACTCGCAATAAACAAACTAACAAGGATCAAAGGATTTAAGTTGGTTTTTCCGCAAGAAAAAGTTATTCTTATGTACCTACTACAGTTTTGCATATTTTCTGCCTCAAAAATCCCATCATGCTCGGCCCATCAGGTTGAATGTGTGATGCTCTTGTGTGACTACTCAATAATGTCAAAGTGGGCGAGTACTTTGCCATCCAAGAAAAACTACCGGCTTTAATGTTTCTGGCATATGTAACTTATTTTATGGTTCTTGCAATTCTTATGCATTGCTCGACCATGTTATGTACCTTTGAAATACCACGTATTAATAATTTAGTAACTGTTATCTAACTATGCCTAAAAGCGTGTTTGCAGTCGTTTGTTGACTCTTTGTACATTTAGTTGTTTTGTATTTTAGTTTTTAAATTACATTTTTGTTGATTTTGTTTTTGGAATTTTTTTAAAAAGTTTTGTTAATTTTAAGTTTTATTAAATTTAATTGATGTTAACTAATCCCGAAATATGATTAACGATGCAACTGTCGCTATTTCCTCAGATTCAAATCTGAAATGCGCAGCTGCGAGAATTTATAAG
>JAQFZU010000954.1:0-17139 GCA_034696185.1 Henia vesuviana | reverse complement strand
TTGTGGTCATAATTTATGTTTTAATCAATTTAAAATGTTGTAAATATAGTTTTAGGCTAAAATTTGTGTTGATTTAAGGTTCTGGAAGGTGTTTACTTGGTTCTCGAAGCGTGAAGGGGTTCACTACCTTTCATGCTTCGAGGGTTTTAAAACTTCAGTTTTTTTTTATTTATTCCCCAACACGAGTTATATAAATTAAACATTAAATATTTTCCACCAATTTTTATTCAATATTTTATACATTATTTATTTCTTTAAAATATCTCAGAAAATATTTAAAATTAACTTTTTATAATTTTTTTTCAAAATTCTTCCAACTCAATATCCTTACCTTCATCAGTGAAAATTACATCAAAGATCCGTTCATTGATCGTAGCCGGTGAAAAAATACGAATGCTGAGCAATTTCGTTAAAGACGATGAATTTGTTAGTAGACGAGATTAAGCATCAAAGTTTTACGAACAGCTCGCATTTTTCGAATATTTTGCTACACGAATGCAGAGCACATCAAAGTAGTAAAAAGGAATTTATATTTTTTTATTTCCTTTTATTTGACGGTTCTAGAATTGATCACGTTTGAAGATGCGAATCAGTCTTGGCGGCAATCTAATTCTCCGGTGAGTCTCTGGAAACTACTACCTACAGGAGGTTCCGTCAAGGGGTCATGAAGAATAAGTGCTTCACATTCTTCTTATTCTAGCCCTCAAAGGACGAATGCTGAGAAATGAGTTGCTCAAACCTTCGAGCAACTAAATAAAAGATCTCGCATAAATAAAAAGAATATTGGAATAATTTTTTATTTAATTTTAATTTTAATTTTTAAATGTTTAATGAGAATTGCAATTATAATTTAATATAAATAAATTTTCGTTTTTCATTACTATATTCCTGTGAATGTATTTTTAAAAGTTAAACCTGAATAAAAAAAAATTCTTTTGCGGCTCATTTAAAGCAGAATGTGGAGGTTTTCAAATTTGCCATTTCATTTTTATGAAACTTTTATTTTTTTTTTTCTTTCGTTGGCGGCAACAATTTTTTCCTTTCATTTCTTCTCTGTACGCCTCTTGTGTGGCAAGTAATTCTCTTACACTCCTTTTGATCGTTAGCCTCCGCCCCAAAAATCTTTCTTATTTTGCTTTTTTCTTTTCCTCATCTGCCAACGTCGTCGTCGTCGTTCATTTATGGCTTTTCATGTGGAGGGTGGGCAAATTGTAAATTTTAAGCAATCGTAAAATATATAGCGAAACGCAACTGGAATGTTGTTCAACTTGACATTTTTTTTTTCATTCTTTTCTTGATACCCAAAGCGACCATTTCTTTGTCGAGCTGGCGGCCTCTTGTGGGAGACGCCAATGGGTAGCCATTTTAACGTTTTATTTCTAATTTTTTTTTGTTGTTTTTTTGTATTGTAATTTCGTGTCAGGACAATCGGACGTTTCGAGTGACAAAACCATTATACTTTGCGATAAATTTATTCTTTTAGGAAACTGGAAATGTCGTCTGGGATATGCAATCGAGGCCTCTCGATCTCGTGACTGTCTCTGGCAAAGAAATCGTAAATCTTTCACGTGTCACTGCCCTTTTTGGCATTGCCCAGATTGAGATGTTCTTGTCTAGTGAGTGGGATTATCTGTAGTTAGAGAGAAGATGCCCGAAGAAAAAATTGAAGGGAAAAAATGAGTGAATTGAGTGGTTTTTTTTGGTGAATATTTTTTAAGATTTCAAATTTGGATGGATTTAACTTTGATTTATATAGAATTTCCAAATAAAAAGTTTAGATTTAGATCTTTTCACATTCGTCTTAATCATTCTACATTATTTATAATGCATTTCCTTAAAGGAAATAATATAAAAATTGTGATATTCAAATTTAACATTTAAAAAAATTATTTTGCTTAAAATTTTATTTTATCAGAAATTAAATTATCGTCATTATATTTACAGAAAAAGCGCCGTCCGAGGCGACATTTCGAAGCAATGATTTTTTATCGGTCGATTTGGCCAAAGTGGGCAGCGAGCCAATCGTGAGTTCGGGCGACGAAGTGTCTCTCTACTTCAAGACCCGTCAACCCAACGGCCTTCTCTTCTATTCTGGTGACGGCGAGGACTTCCTCAACCTTGCCCTCAAAGATGGTGGCGTCGTTCTCACCATCAATTTGGGTTCTGGTGCTTTGGAGAAAATGGTGAAACCGTCGCGCGTACGATTCGATGACAACCAATGGCACAAGGTCATCGTCCACCGCAAAGTGCTCGAGGTACGTATCGATCTCATTGTTTAAAATCCTTCTGCATACAATTGGCGACTCCCCCACTCACCACAGACACTCGATCGGATTTCCCCGACAAATAAATGACTTTGCCGCTCGTTTTACGTGCATTCATCGTTTTATTTGTTGAAAGGTTAATTTTCGAGTGTCTTGTTTTGACGACCAAAGTTATCGATTCCTTTTAAAATCTTTTCAAAAATGGATAGGATACTGACATTGCACTTCTGAGCAGCCAATTTGCATGCATTTGCTGTTATTGGAAAATTTTTCTCGTGTGCTTTGTTAGTTATATGTAGATTTCCATCTTCGTTAATCCCCATCTTCAATTGGAAAAAGACAAGTTTTCTATGCGACGACATAAGCTTATAGAAACTTGGATATTGGATATTGTAAACTTTAGAATATTAATAGAAAATATTTAATCAGGTTTTTAGTAAGAATTAGCTCGTTAAATTGGGACTAAACGTATAAGAAGAGATTATGCAGATGTGCACTTTTGCAGTGACGCGATAAGTTGGGTTAAGTTAGAGCTCAAACGAACCAATTTGAAGCGAATTTGCAATAAGAGCTTGAAGAGATGGTAATGGAGGTTAAGGCGGTTCATGCCACTATTAGGTGATAAGATAATAGTGCGGAGAAATTTATCATTAACGCGAATTTATGGTTACATTGCGGTTAAAGTTTAGCTACGTAATTTAATGTTTTGACGTTTGTGTTTCATTAAGTGGAAATTTTCATTTATGAAACTTGAATAAATCTTTTTATTGGAATTTACATTTAATTTATATGTAAAATTAATGTTTTAAATATTTTCTTAGAAATTGTTATATGAATTTTTTAAATTTTATTTTTTACCCGATATCTTCACGAAATGGATTTCCTTTATCTCTTTTATGCTGTGTTTATCAGTGCTGTCAGTCGTCCTAAATCCATCAGGTAGCGCTGGTGTGGAAGAATCTTTTATTGGAAAAAGAGAGAAAAGAGAAAAAAAAATTCGTTTAATTGAAAAACGTTGAAAGGTTGTCAACATTTTCACCAGTTTCTGGCCTTTGAAAGAATCAATTAATTTGTAGTTTCTTCTTTTTTTTCTTTCAATATCTTTACAGTGAATGATTGATATTAAAAAAATAAATTTTTGACAATTTTCTGACATGTCACAAATCTCATTTTTGAACTTGTAATAATCTCATTTAATCAATTTTTCTTTCTACAATGCGAGCACTGAAAGTTTTTCTCGTTTAAAATTTATTTCAATTTTCGTTTGGTTGGAAATTAAAATAAATGTATAAATATTTAATGTTTTGGTTTGCTGTCTTGTTTATAATAGTCATTAATTTTGTATTTCGTAACCAGCACTTATAAGATTAGGTATGTGGCCTCAAGAGCAACTGTGAGAATAAGTCAAACAAGAATACTTTCACTGTTTGCATTTTTAAAATAAGGAACTTAGGGGTACTAATTTTAAATTTTTTGGTTTGCCTATTTATAAATTTATAATGTAATTTAGTTAAACTGTGGTTAATATAAAAAGAAACACTTTGATATGAATTAAATGGAGAAATTGCATAGTTTGTAATTAAATTTTCTTTCTTAATCTATTTCAGATTTCTGCATCCAACAGCTTTTGTCACGTAAGTACTGTACTTATTTAAGAAATCAACAATTTTTAAACTAGTTTTAGCACTCGGTTTTTATATTGTTTTCCATTTTTCAACATTTTGCTTCACCATCTGCATCTTTTAATTTTCCTAAGAGCTGCTTTTGCTCAATTAAAAAAAAAAGAGTTAAAAGCAAAGAAGCTTTGAGCTGATTTACATATAAATCTCATTTCTTGGGGCGTGCGTCGTTGGATTTTTTCATTTTGATGGTTTTAGGATGGAGAATGTGATCTGAAAAAAATATAAAATAAAAATAAAAAGTTGCTGGGCACAAACGCAGATGGAAGGAATAAATTTGGAAAATTTGAAAACTTAAGCGTTAAGCGATTAAATTTTCCTGTTTTCGTTTGTAAAATTAAACCGATTTTTATACAATTTATTTTATGACATAAGTAAGATGTACAAAGTGACATGAAAAGTAATGTGGATTTGACTGAATTTTTGAGTTAGAAGAAGCTGTAATGCCCTTTTTAATTTCTAATGAGTTCCTTCATTCCCTAAAGCATAGAATTCACTTTGTGGATGTGTACGAAAGTAGAAGATGGTTTAAGGATGCGCGTAAGAGGAGATGGAAAAAATGTATGGAATGAAATGGGATGAAATGGAGATGGGCAAAGTGAAATGGTGGAATGTAAGAAGTTGAAGGAAAGAAAAAGGAAAGGGAGGAAAAGAAAAATAATTTGTTGAGACGGACTCTGCTTTTGCTAGAGTAAATCCCTCAGCAGTAACTGTGCTTTAGTAAGATTGAATTTTGAGTAAACACGAGAATGGAAAAAAAAATCACCAAACGCAACCAAATTCGAGTGGGAGTCTTCTTCTTTGTTTAAAAAATCTAGTAAATTATGTGCATTGTAATTTTTGTATTGAAATTATAAATTGGAACATTTTATTTACGTATTTAATGTATTTAAATAAAATAAAATTTAAATAAACTTTTAAATTTATTTTTAAAGCTTATTTGGCTGAATCTTGTTTAAAATTTTATTTTATTGTGTTTTTACTTTGTTTTTTTAATGTGTTATTTAATTTGCTGTTGTGTGAAATTGTCTTTGGTTACATATTTCCAAGATTCAATCAATATCGGTGTTTTTCAGAAGAAAACAATCGAAGAAATACGAGAAATGTTGAAGTGGTCTTCCTAAATATAATCAATAACATGATATTTAAAACCAAGTTAAAGGACAAAGTTGTAAAAATAATTTCATATATTTCTAAGGTAATTTTACGAGTGGAAAGCATGTGTGTCAACTGAAATCTTTTTAAAATCAAAAATACAATTTTTATTCATTTTGTAATAACTTAATGACTTATTGATTTTTGAAATTTGATAGGATTTAATGGAGAAGTTGATAATTGTGTAGTTTTTACTCTTCATCTTCAACTTGTTTTTAAAAAGAAATCAGAAAGCAATTAACTAATGTTAGAAGTTTTTTTTTAACTCTACCCCATACACTTCACGAATATTATTCATTTTAGAATTAATGGCATGTCATACAAATAAAAATACTATCGGTTTTGCTATAAAGTTCCCGTCTACTGAAAATATAAAAAGATGAATGAAAGATTACAACAAACAATAAAAAATGAATTTTTTTTATATTTGGACAAATTTTTTAAATTGCATATAATCAAAATGCATATTCCACTCCGGGATATTTTTAACTTTAGATCTCGTTACTCTTGGCGAAGTAGATGGTTTGTTTCGGCCAAGAAACAAATGAGAATAGCAAGTCATTGGATTCCGTATTTGGATATAATTACACTTGAATGTTACAAACTCAGTGGCAAAATCACTGCTTGGTGACAAACAAAGAAATCATTGCTAAATATATTTAAACAGTTCTTTGAATCAGAGAAAGAGATTTGGATTTTCATCATATTATTTACTTTCAATTTGTATTTTGAGTAAATAAAATGAGCTTGAATATTAATACATTTGAATAAGTCTTAATTTTGTAATTTAAGTCTGGCTAATGTAGTTTTTAGCTAAAGTTATTTACAAGAATATATGAAATTAAACATTTTCACTCCATAAAATGTAATGTAAAACTTTGGTTAAATGAATTAATATTTTATGTTTCAAAAAGTGGTTTGTGCTGAACAGAAAAGCTGGTTTCTGAATTCTTTATATCTGAATAAAGAATAATTTACTATACATTTATGCAATGTCAGTATTCTGTACAGGAAAAGCTTAAGAAGAAATTTTCTTAAGTGTATAACATGGATAGTAATTAAAAATTATTTATGAGTGGCAATTATAATTTGTAAATTTAGCAACATGAAGAAAGATTTTTTTTTTTATTAAAATTCTTTTTTTTCTAATTACTATGAAGTAAGCTTAGCAGTACAAATGCAAGGTCAGGAAAACATTGCCTGGGTCACTTGCGTCTTAATATACTCATGTCAAGGGAAATTAGATTGAATTATCAAGATTAACAACATCTTTCACTAATAGAACAAGCAATTCTTATTACCAAAAGTTGAATTTATAATTAAAAGAAAAAATAATTAAAAATAAACTTTTTTAATAAAATAATAACTTTTTCCAAAGCAAAAAAGTCTAATTAAAAAACTAAGCATTGATAAAATGATCCACTTGCAATGCACTAATTTTTCCTTTAAATTTTTAATTTGACTTTTAACTGAACCGGTGCTGATAGGGGAATTAAAATGAAACAAAAGTCCAAACTAATTAAAACAAGAGAAGGTTTTTAAAAAACTTGTCAGCCCCGATACGATACGAGCTGTGTCGGGCGTCATTTGGACCATTTCTCCGAATTTTTACGATAATAAAATGGATGGTTTTACTTGTACCACTTTTTTCATTTCCTTCTTTTCCTTTCCAACACGTATAAAACACGTGTTCCATTCGAAATTTCATATTCGCAGAAACTTTCTTGCATTAATCGGCGCAGACGCATATATATGAATATGTGTGTGTGTGCTGTGGTCCTTTTCCACATCTGCTACTCACACTCAGTGTTGGCTGGTATTAAATGTCTTCTGGCACCAGCTATTGACACCAAAGGCAAAGTGGCTTTTCCTGCTGCTGCCCAAAAAGTCTCCGTCGCTTCGACGGGACCCACGGGAGTCGTCAGCTGTGTTTTAAGTTTTCAGTGGACCGATAACAATCTCGTTTTCCGTTTATTATTTTCATTCTTTTGTTTATCGCAGATTTTTCTAAGGGTATGAGGTAAAGAAGAAAAATGGCCTTTGAGCTCTGGCGCTGACCACGGTTGCAGCGAGATAATTGCAAAACGGGGAAATAGAAAAGATGGTAGAAAAGTCACGTCGTCAGACTCGTGTTAGGTCGACGTCAACAGATTTGAACACGACCTTGAGTGAACTCCTTTTTCTATATCTCCTCTTTTGTCAACCCCGTGCAGATAAATTCGCGTGCCACCTTTTTCTTTTCTCTTGTTGTTCGACGACTCGAGGAGGATATTAATTTGGCATTGCAGCACGCCCTTGTTCAGGTATTTTCATAGGACTCGCCTTTTCCTCGGTGAAGACATAAAAGTGAAAAAGAGCTTTGATGAAATGGCGGGATGATACTCATCGAAATAACCGGCGATTAAAGCATAGGAATGTTTTACCAAATTTCATTCGGGGATTGGTTCTGGGTCTAGTGCCACGATACTGTTTGTTTTTGTTACGGTGATGGATCACTAGGGTTGACATTAGCCTCATTTATTGTGGCCATTTATTTTCATGATGCAGTGAAAACACGGTTTTGGAGGGCACTTTTGAATCTTTAGGTTGGGCGAATACGAGGAAAGAGCATCGCCCTCGGAGCACTCATTTGCCTCGGTAAGAAGTAACGATGGTGAGAGCTGCCATTGGCGATTTGCCAATACTTTTTATTTTCTTTTTGCCTTTTTTTGGCAATTACCGTATGATTAGCATTAGATGCACCTACAGCCTTTAATGCTTTGTATCCAGTTTAAATCTGTATGAATTTACAGTTTAAGATATTCAGGAGGCTTGAGTGGACAAATAATGAAAGGAGTGTGACATAAGAAATTTAAAAGTTGTTGACATGTTGAGAGGGTTATCGCTATATATTTGACGTCGTTGGAGTCGTCTCAGGGAAAGAAATGGTGGAAATGTCGTTGAACTTTAAAGTTGCACCAAAATATAATAAATAAATCAGAAGTAATTGAGTTTAAGACGAACTTCCCATTTCAATTTTTTCTGAAGATAATTAAGATTTGATTTTTTTTTACCCTATGAATGATCCATTATAAAAAAATGTATATAATTAAATGTTATGCCTTCATCTAGTATCAATTCGTAAGGCCCTAGCTAAATCAAACGTCAATTTGTTTAATATCGGTTTTCCATCTGCTCTTAAGGTAAAACACCCACGCCAGCGGGCGACCTTTCTTCCTTGAAATGTTGCCACTCTGGGGGTCAGATGTGGATATTTGGTAGGAATGTGCGATATTGCTGTGAAAATTCGATATTACTGTACGATGTGCACAATTTTTTGCGATATGTTCGCTTTATCGTTATAGCGATATATCACGATAGTGCAATATATCGCGGTAATGTAATATTGCAATAACAAGTTTAAAATGATGTTAATTAAATTACATTTATTTAACATAGTTAACTTTGTTAACTATCGACAAACATATATATGAACAATAAGGGGTTTCAATAATCAAACTGATTTTGTGATTTTGGATTGTCAAGTCAAATGTTTTCAACAATCCGTTTTCACAATCACAAAATCGCACAATTACAGAATCGTATAATCTTCTGAAAAGGAGTTTTAGCGATTTGTTGGCCTCGTTCACCATTGAATCCATGTTTTAAAATCGCAAAATCACTTTTGGGAAAAAAAGTGCATTTTTAGGCTTTAAGGTTAATGTCAAATGTATTTAAAAGAGTTGTTAGTTGAAATTGGTATCAGTGCTTTATTTAAACAATAATATATTTATTTGTTTAAATCCTTAGCGATTGGGGTCAGTAACTCTTTGTAAACGAAAGAAATGGCAGCCCTTGATATCAAATCATGAACCGTTTTTAACCATCAACTCACTCCTGCAGTGTTTATTCCAGACTAAACCAATTGAAGGTCCAAACAACTAACAACTAATCAAAATAATCATAAACTTATATTAATATAACTAAAACAATTTTTATAATAATTTTAACAGGCCCAGATTTTATTTATTAATAAACACAATTTAGTTTTTACTGCCATGTAAGATTTAATCGTCAAAGACAAAATTTTCATTTGATAACAATAGCTCTTTATATGTATTACACGGCAAACTAGTGATACGACTTTAACATTCATAGTCATTTTGTAGCGACGTGACAAATAGACGCGCTTGTTAGCACGGGCCGACCTTAGGACTCTAATATTGGCATTGTATGGGGAATAAGGCCCGACGGACCAATGTCTGGTATTGGAGCCTTTCTCATTCAGCCGCAGATAAGTGCGTGTACGTGTAATAAAAATGTGACCTTTCCTCTTATTTCTCTACCCAAGAGAAATCGCCGTTGAAATTTCCAAGTCTTTGTGAATAACAAGAAAGTTGCAAAATGTGAAAAATGCAATACTATCGTTGCTTTGAAAAAAAAAGAAGTTTTATTTTTACTATTATTGATAAAATTGTATTTTTTTAATAGTTTTTTATTACCGTTGATGGAGTTTACACGGAAAGAGGAACAACTGCAGGGCCGTTCACTATGTTATCGAGTAGTGCGTTGTACGTTGGAGGCAGTGACAACACCGAAGGCTTACAAGGATCTCGTATTAGGAACAACTTTGTTGGTTGTTTGAGAAAGGTTCGTATAAAAAAATTTTTTTTTAACACATGTTTGCACTAAAATATTAGAATTTATTTGTTTGCCTTTAAGTATTAATTGATTGTTTTTAAGTTTAATGAGAATTGAGTTTCTCGAACAACATCTGTTGATTCTATTCGGCTGTGTAAAGAAACGAATGAAGATTACTTTTTTTCATTGCTCATTACCTGAAAACTATGAAATTGATTTAATTCTCAATGGACAGAATGCACGAGTTATTATTTTTTTTAATTTAGACTAATGCAAAGGATAATTTTAATATATGTTTGAGTTTGGAAATTAACTTTTTTTCCATTTTTGCAAATAGAAAGATTTCGAGCGTAACTTGTTTGTCTTACATAATAAGGTCGAATGGAAGAGAAAGTTATTCATGTATTCAATTAAGTTTCGGTGTCTTTGATGTTTATTTTTTTACGTTTGGTCCACAGGTTGAATTCACTGCCGACACCCTTAATTTAAACTTGATCGAACTGGGACGACTCGGCAATAAGCTTATCAATGTCCATGGCAACATTCAGTTCATGTGTCAAGAAGTAGAAGCGGCTGATCCAATCACTTTCACCAATAAGGAATCCTTCTTGGTAAATATCAAAATCTTCTTTTCTAACAGTAGTGAAATGTCGCCAATCATTGCGACTTACGAAACTACATTGCACGTGATACTGATCTTGTAACGAGTCAACCCAAAAACGCAATAGCCATTGGGAAATGTGACTGTACTGTTGAGACCGAAGCAAGTTTCGGCATTGCCCTGCGCTCACCTGCTGCTAATTGCTCACTGTGAAGAAAAGGTCGCGAACTATCGAGCGATTCGCAGTGGGTTTGCGCAATAATTACTAGAGGGTTAGAAAGGAAAAGTCATTTTTTCATTTCTTCTGGAAAAATTAGAAAGTAATAATTTATATTATCATAAACCGTAAAAACCGCTGAAGTGGAATTAAAGTAATTCGAGTTAAGAAAAGTTTAATTTTTATGAGGAATTTTTATACAAAATCGTTACTTTCATTTTTAATTAATTGATTTATTAATTAACAAATGATCTTAAATTTATGACTATTTTATTAATCCGCCAATATTTACTTTTACTCATTCTAATTTTTGTAATTATTGGCATTTTATACGGGCTATTATACACGTGAACACATATTTAATGATTAATTGGTGTTCTTAGTTCTTACCTAAATACATTAATATGTAATGTATTTGTACTTACAATTTCATGTTTTGTGTTTACATGTCTATTGAAAAATTGTACCGAACTTCTTTCTAACTGCCACAGGCTTGCTGCTATACCATTTATCAATTATTTATTTACACACAATTTCTCTACTGCTTTAATATGTTTGGCAACTACTTTATCTTTTGTTTGTTTTTTGTTTTTATTCGATGGAACATAGTACAAGTATTATTTTCTTTTAACTTTTTAATTTTCTTTTATTTCTTTTTTTTTAAATGACATTAAATTTTATATAAGCACATACTATACACTTTATCTCCACTTTCACTCTCCCCTATTAACCATGAGTAGTGTGTAGTAAGGCAATAAAAATTGCACTCTTTTGTCTGGCACTTAGGAATCTGGTAGCCGTGAGGACCCTATTACCTTTACTACCATGGATTCGTTCTTGGTACGTACCGCACTGTCCCTGGGAATGTATTTGTATTCTGCAATTTTATATTCCCAATCTTTATTCGTTTACATTTTTTATATTTTTTGTAATATCTAAAATTTTTAAAAATTTATTATATGAATTTAAAGTCTGAATTTTCATTAGTAGGTATAGGCCTATATATTTATGTTGGCGCTCTGCCTGTTTCTTAAAATTATGGAACTGGAAATTAAAATCTGTAAATTAAGTTGTTTTTGAAATGAAAGTTGTTTTTTACAATCTTTGAAATATTCACTTTTGTTAAAAGTTCATTCATAATATTATAATATAAAATTGAATTTTTATGAGCCAAACAAATTTAGCAATTACCATACTTTATAAGTTTAGTTTTGCTTGAATTGAATGTTTGCACTTTTCTCATCTTCTACATTTTTATTTGCTTTAATTTTCTATTTGCTTATTCTGCAATTCAGCACGAGAAATGGCAGTAAATCACAGCAGTTGGTTCTAATTATTTTTTAATAATTATTTTAAGTTTCTATGTTTAATTTGTAAAAAGAAATCAGTAATTAATATTAATTAAGCTTATTAATATTATTAAACATTTAATTTTCTGCATACTCGTTATGTGAATATTTATCTTTTACTTTAGATTCTCCCAAGTTGGGAAGGTACTCGAAGCGGGAGCATCGGATTCAAGATCCGTACAAACGAGCCAAACGGTTTACTCATGTATAACAGTGGCGCTACAACAGCTGGCGGCGATTTTTTCGCTTTCGAGATGATGGACGGACATATTTATTTGTTACTCAACTTGGGCTCAGGTGCAGTCAAAGTGAAGGCGAGCAACCGACGCGTAGACGACGGGCATTGGCATGCCATCACTTTGCGCCGTTCTGGTCAAACGGCAAGAGTTACGGTCGACGAATCTGCTGCCGATTTCGTCACGCCAGGCAACTTTTAAAAAGAAATTTTAAAAAGAATATCGCCTAAATTTATACGCATATCATAATTTCGTTTAGGAGAATCGAACCAACTGGATTTGGAAGGCGCCCTTTTCGTCGGTGGAGTGGGCACTAGTTTAGATGCCATAGTCGTGCCCGTCGAACTGTGGACGGGCACTTTGCGTTATGGCTACGTGGGTTGCATGCGTGATCTAGTGGTAAACGGTAATGCCGTCGATATTGCCACGTATGCCAAGAAACAGGATTCGGGAAGTATTCGGCCCGCGTGCCATACACTGCCACCGCAATGCGACAGTCAGCCGTGCATGAATGGCGGTCTTTGCTCCGAAGGTTGGAATCGCTTCATCTGTGATTGCTCGGCTACGGGTTTTGTAGGACCCACTTGTGGAAAAGGTAAAAAATAAAAATCAAAAATAATTGTATTTTTTTTAAGATCTAAAAAAATGATAAACTTCAAAATGAAAAGTTGTATTTTAATTTTTTTTTACTTAATTTTATAAATATCAGTTGATTTTTAGTTTTATGCAAATTATGTTCCACGAAAGCAGTTGTTTACGCTGCGAGAGATAAAAAGGGATTTATTCAACCATAACAACCACTAATGGCTCGGCAAACAGGACTCGAATGTGATTTTCGTAGTTTGTCAGTTTAGCAATGGCGGAATTGTCATGGCTTTCGGCATCGTATTGCGTGAAATATGCGTCTTAATCTCCGGACGTTCAGCTCAATTCAGTCCATCCAAACGATTATCAGTTAGCCGCATAATAAAGATAACATTTGCTCTGCATTTTGTAAATGGATTGAACTCGTGCTCAAAAGGTTTAAATCATTTTTACTATAATAGTTTCGTTTAAAGACTTCTTATCGCTTTTCTATGACCCACTTGCAATTACAATGAAGAATGATTAAAACGAAACAAAGAAGCTTTGGAAAAAAACACAAGTAGCTTTTTGTGAAGATAAGTTCCTTACCGTTATTGATGGCGGATTTGTGCGAAAGGGGAAAAAAGTTTTCAATTTCAGATGCGAGGAGAAAAAATATGCTACACAAGCGAAAAAAAAAGAAAGGAAAAGCTCTTTTGTTGTCGATTTAGGTTTTAGAAACGCAATTCATGTTTGGACTACTCACGAGATACGCCTAATGAGTATTGAGTTAGACATGAATTCTGCTTCCCCTCATTTGTCCCGAAAGGACACACTTAAAACTTTGTATTCGCCACACTTGGGAAAAGAATAGGCAATTCTCTTGTAAATGTTCCAAGTTGGAAAGAAAAATAATATTTTATTTATTTCAATTATTTTTAATTAAAAATGCATAATTTAACACTGTGTTTCATTATATAAATTATGAAAGTGCTTGCGAGTTAATGCGTCATTTTATTGCGTTTATTTCAACTTGTTGTACGTGAAGAATGTTTCACACGTTGCTACGGTAACAGAATGGCAACATTCATTTTACCCAGTTAGGTTTCCCATGAGGTCATGAGGCGAAATCACTTGCTTTGCTAGCCTAATTAGTCGAATTCTCTTTAAAGAGTTGACATTCACGTCCACGTGCTTTGTCTCCCAACATCTTTAATGCTAATTCACTGTTTTAACCTATCTCAAATTGAATTGCGTTTCCACTGTCTAATTGCTTTTCAGTCATTGCCAAACCAATCGTTCACTTCAATCGAAACTTAATAGAATAATTCTCGTCTACTTTTGCTTTACTTTGAAGTATAATAACAGTATTTTCTAATAGCTCGCTATATGTATTCACAAATGACACGGAGCAGTGAACTAAAACAAGGGAACAAATCTCGACATTTGAATGCAGTTCAGTTCTCATTTTAAAATGCAATTCTTGCACTACGAATTCATATTTGTTTTCATTCGCAACGTCAAGACGAAAATGAGCTCGTATATAATAAGTAAAAGTTTTCTTTAAAGCCGACAGTCGCTTATAATATTCTTTAAATATAAATAATAAATGGCCACTTTGTTGTTTGTTTTCTCGATTCATTTTAAAAGATGCAACTACGTTAAATTTCAACGGCGACCAATATCTTCGAGTAACTTTACCCGACGAATCGCACACTCAATCTGAAGATTTGGTTCTTCGTTTCCGTACTACTCGTCCGAGCGGGCTTTTACTCGCTTCCACCACCGAAAAAACAACTGACCGACTCGAAGTAGCCATGGAACTCGGTCGTGTTAAATTGGCCATTCATCTTGGCGATAAAGAGAAAGTAAGGCTTTAAATTCTGCCCTTTTTAACCCATTACTTACTACTATTTTGTTTATTAATTCAATTTGTGCGCGTATCATAATTCAGATTTAACGAAAGTGAAATGAGAGAAATTTTTAAAAAATATTTAAGGTTGGATTCAAATGTGCAGCGTGAAAATTAATTGAAGAAACTCATTTCCGTTGCGTACAAGGCGTTTTGCACTTTTCATTTCATTTCCCCTTTACCTTTTCTCGCTCTCTTTGAAATCATTACACACATGGCACGGGAGGGAACTGATACATCAGAAAATAATTTTCTCAACCTCCTTTTTGCTAGTTGATGTGTGAGAAATTTCACACGGCAGAATAGTCTCAGTAAGCTGATAGGCTATTGAGAGCTAATTTCGAGATCTTTATTAAGCTCAGAAAAGCATCTTTAAGTTGATGTTTTATTTTTATTATATATCATTAAATCGTCATTTTTATTTTCAATTTTTTTTTCTCTTACGGTTTTGTAAGGAGATTTTGTTTGGTTTTATTTAAAGATAATGCACGCTGGAAGTGGACTGAATGATAACCAATGGCATACACTGCGCATGTCACGCAGGGGACGTAGCGTTGAACTCAAGGTGGATGATGAACCAGCTGTTTTAGGTAAATGACCCGAGCCCTTTTAGTTGTAACCTCCTCATTTGCCCTCTCGTTAACTTCAATAAGGCCTGAAAGGATTCATCTTAATGTCTAGTGTAACACTACATAAGCGAGTGCATTAAACTTAAGACTTAAACGAAAAAGAAAAAGTTTCCATTAGAACGTGGTGCAAGAAACATCTGGAAATAATGGCACGTTCATCAAACACTTCTGTAGGAAGAAAATGTTTAAAGAATAAAATGAAATTATTTTTCCCAAAAAAAATTTATATTAAATTTTAAATAAAAAATTTGAATATTAAAAAACCTAATAAAAAATTTTCAAGCAAAAAAAAAAAATTGAAGGATACTGCAACAGTGCTTCAATATGAGCTCTGCTGTTTAATTTTTTGTTTAATTTTTTATTATTAGTAAATTTAAAAATAAATTATATTTTTAAATAAACAAAAGTGAAGATGATAGAGGGGGAGGGGGTACGAGTGGCAAAGCACTAGTGAGCACTGTCCGCAACAAAAAAGTAAAGGGAAGCAAATATACCTGAGCCTTGCTTATTACTATACATTTAATATTGGAATATTATTTAATAGAAAAATAAATGAAAAAAGAAAAAAAATTGCTTATTTACCGAACCAAAATGTTTTTGTTTTGTTATTTTTTTTTCTGTGAAAGCGAAGCCTGCCATTTTTCTGATTGGCTCTTATCTTTTCCCTTTTGCAGACGAAGTCTCAGGTAAGCACACAACCCTTGAGTTTCGGACAATGCACATTGGTGCCGTTAGCGGCCTTGGTCCCCCTGCCCCTCATCAACCGTCGACTACCGGCGCCGGTGGCGGCCGTGAGACCCCAAATTATGTTGGTCACATGCAGCAGCTCGTCTTTAACGGAGACCGCTTCTTTGATACGGCTCGTACTGGGCAAGTGTCCAACATGGAGGTGACAGCAAAATTTGGGAAGAAGGAACTCGTAGTGCACCATCCAGTGACCTTCAAGTCCAAACACACTTTTGTTGGTCTGTCGCAACTCAAAGCCTACTCGACTATGAACGTGTACTTCCAGTTCAAGACACTCGAGCCGAACGGGCTCATTTTGTACAATGTTGGCAAAGGCCAGGATTTCGTTGCAATCGAGTTGGTGAATGGACATCTTCATTATTTGTTCAATCTCGGCGATCGGGCGTGGCGTGTGCGTTCCAACACGCGCAACACGCTCAACGATAACCGTTGGCACGCGGTGACAATCGGTCGACCGAGTCCTCGACAACACACACTCATGGTCGATGATATGATCGCCACGGTGACGTCGGCAGGAAACAACATCCATTTGGATTTAGATGGTGTATTATACGTGGGCGGAGTGCCCAAATCTATGTACTCGACTCTTCCGAAAATGGTGCAATCCAAACACGGATTCGAAGGATGTTTGGCATCTTTGGATTTGAACGGCGAAACACCCGATCCCACGAGGGATGCGCTCATCCCCAGCACGAGTGTAGTTGCCGGATGTGATGGTACACAATCTTCAACCACTGATGCCCTATATCTTTCCTTCCCACCTTGTTTGCAGTTCCATGAAAATGTCCAAAAACACTTGTTTAGTGGTTTGCTCTTCCATTCTGTTAGTAAATTAGTTTTGCCAATGTATATTACATAATTAAAAATATCAATGAAAAAATCTAACTAAAGTTTTACTCTATATTTTCTCTTATTTTCTTTTTATTCTAATAAATTTCTTATTATTTTATACTATAAAAATCATTTCAATTTGGGTTTATCTATCTTTATCTGTTCAGGTAATTTTCTAGAGTGAAGTAAATTTAATTTTTCCCAAAGAAAATTTATCTTAAAGAAAAAGTTGATTTATATTTTCAATTCGTTTTTAATTTTTTTTTTCGTCTGTATTTTATAATAATGTAAAGCTTTAGTCCATTCCTGTGTTATATCAAGATATTTTTAAAAAA
>JAQFZU010000953.1:0-17140 GCA_034696185.1 Henia vesuviana | reverse complement strand
TGATTATTTATTTATTTATTTATTTACTTATGTTTAGAATTGTTTTCAAATTGTTTTTCCAATGGTCACACTTCAATCGGGTGTCCATCTTGGATTTTCTTAGTTTGGTGGAGACATCATCGATGACCCGACCAATATATTTCGCAATAATATAATCACAACTATTATTACAATCACGGCTCATAATCGGCCAGCGAAGCGGCCGCAAGCCTCTAGTACGAATTGTTTCGATCGGGAGAAAGTAAAGTTTCGATCCTTTCGTCGCTTAATCTCCTTTTCGCTCGATTTAACGATAACTTTCCCCATTAAAGTTTATATCGCAACAAAGTTTTAAAATCAATTGGATTTGGATTAGTAATTTATCTTCAACCAGATTATCTTTAACTGTTGAATATTTATTCGACATTGACAAAATTACAACAATCGTTTCTCGATGATTGGCCATAACATGTATTGTTTTATTCATGAATGTAGAGGAAGGTAATAAATCGATAAAACGAGTTTAGCCGAGTTAATGCCGGGCTTTACCGCATAATTAATACACGAGAAGAAGAGTAAAGAATTACAATCGTTCGGCTTTTCCTTATCGATCGAAGGCAACACGTGCGACCACCAGTTCCAACGTTTGTCGCAGTCCGATCTAATCACCGGTCTAAATGACCGTTTGGTAAACCAAACAAAGAAGTAAATGTTGCAAACAAAGATAAATTGAATGGGAGAAGGTTAAGAGCAGTTTCGATTCCAAAAACAAACCGAAAGTGTAAATAAATGAGATTGAATTGAGGTTTACTTTTATTACCTAATGCCGATAATGTGCGATTTTCACCACTTTTCATTGTTTATCTCATGTTGCAATTGTTTGCAGACTCAAATATTTTTTTTTTAATTATAGGATCGTAGTCGTCACAGTTTCTAATTGGTGTTGTCGCAACTGAACGAGAAAAATGTTTTAATCGAATTAAAGTTGATGGTGTTTTGAAATAGGTTACAATGTAACTGTTGTAATGTGTATATCACATTGTGATTGCAGTAATGTGAGTGTTACAATGTGACTGTTATAATGTGTATATCACATTGTGATTGCAGTAATGTGAGTGTTACAATGTGACTGAAGTCGCCTTTATTTGTCCCTATTTGTATACGTTCGACGTTTCTACGCGAAATATGAGTTTGACTGATGCGAGATTAACGGCATCAACTACTGTTATATCAGCTTAAAATACTCCCAATGATGTATCGAAGCACTACTTTTGTACAGCTGCCGTTAGACTCGACTTGTTCTTAGTAAAAGTTGAATTTCAACGCCAGTCGTTAGGAGATTATCTTATTTTTTGGATAGGACTTTGTTAATGAGGTTTTTATATGGTTTTTATGGATTTAAATATGTAATTAAATTGTGCATATAATTTTTTTAAAAATTTAAATTATTTAGATTTTAAATTAGCAGAATTGAAACTGTTTCTCTAGCATAAAATCAATATTCACTTTTCTATGTACCATTGATCAATGAATAGAGATAATATTTTTCATGTGCTACTGCACTCTAACCAATATTTCCTGAATAAATATTCAACTCATTATTACACTATTTAGGGATCAAAGAGTTTAGTAATAATTTGTGTACATAGGATTATAGTGTGAGAATATTCACACACACACATGAATCATCCAAGATGTCACTTGAAAGTTATCTTGACTTTAATAAATTATTTTTAGATTTTTTTAAATTGGAAAATCAATATGAATTTATTTCCAATTTTGGCAAATGTAAGAAAGAAATTTATAGCTGAAGGATAATGTAAAAGATATCTTAAAACAGCTGTGTAACTATTGTAACCACTTGAAGTAGATCATTTTATTGATAAAAGTAAATTGATTTTAATGTCAATTTATATTTCCCAAAAGAAAAATCAATAGAAATTACTGCATAAAATATGAGATTATTGAATTATAAATTAAATAAAATTAAAAAAAATTTATTTTAGAAATCAATAATGTTAAATTCAACAAAATTTGAAACTCCCACTTGTGACCATCTTAATATACCCTTAACAAATTCAAATGACATCAATAATTTCCAGTTAATAACTTTGTTTTAATGAATAGAGGAAACATTGGCTACACCATATGGTCATTCAATGAGAAATTGACTCAAAAATAGTTTTAAATTCATCAAATGAATTAAAAATTGGAATTAATTGCTTGTTTTGTCCTTCAGTTATTGTCAGATGGTTATGACAGTGCAAATGAAGATGTGGATGGAACTGCTACTCAAGCTCCACCTTGTGGGTAATTAGCTCTAACTTAATCTTTAAATTTTCCCCTTAAAACTGCATGTGACAGTTGAGGGCATTAAAAGATAAAATGCATTTTACACGATAAAAGTTGTAAAAACACAATGGAAAATTGCTAAATATGTTTACCTAATGTTTTATTAGGTCCAGCGAAAGGGGAAGTATAAGAAGCAATAGAAGAAGTTCGATCGTTGTTATTCCGCCGATGCAAATATGCCCTGGCGATCTGCTAGTCTACAGCAAGGTGCTGACTCAAAGGAACAACCTACTGGGTAAGAATGAAATGCTACTGTACACTAATTATTTAGTATTTACTTGCCACAATGGATTTTGTGATTCGGTTGCTAAATATTTATCTCTTTAGGGACGCGCAACTTGGATTGAATTGTCAAGCTGTGAAAATCGTTGAATTTATATAAGTCTTAAGTTGGCTGTGAGTGTTTGTGAGACGTTGTGAATGGGAGAAAAGATGTTTTGCGCTGAATTTTAAATCAATGCTAAACAGACACGTTCTTTATTAGTGGGTGAACAATCCAATGCTTTGCGGTGTTGAGGTAGATTCAGACGTAGTGAAGTTACGTGATAACGTGAACACGAGTGGGAATTTGCCTTTTGTTTTGTGGCCTCCTCCATTTTATTGAGAAATAAAACAATTTAAATATTAGAATTCAACTTCATTCAAGTGTAGGTTCTTCTCTTTTTTCAGACTTAGATGGATCTACCACCAGTTTGGCCGTTTCAGACGGTAATTATTTTACACTTTGATAATGTTTGTTGTCTTGTTTATATTCACTAATTAGCACATTATTACATTTTCAAAACAAGTTGCAGTAGTTATTTTAGGTCATTAACTCTGTCATTAAAGGGTTGCAAGTAATTTAATTTTGAATCACAATGGCTGGCACAAATCAATGTTACATTACACTATCTTGATAATCTTTTGTTCAAATCTTTTCATCACAACAACAGCTTTTTCAAGGTGTTTTAAACACACAAAATAATTATTTATTTGAATTAATCAAAATTCTTTAATATTTTTGTAAATGTTAACAGTCTAATAGGTCTAGAAACATGATAAATCAAGTGAAAGGAAACTTTGTTTGCTTGTTTTTAGCTTAGAAATAATTAATTTTGCATGTGTTGTATTGTAGTTCTTGTTTGTTTGCTTGTAGGCTTATGTGTAGCTGTTTATTTTCTAATATGCTAAACCTATTGGCTTTTAGCTTGTTGTTTCTTTCTAGATACATCGAGGAAAGGCAAGAACACTTTTTCTTTTCTGCGATTGGTAAGTTGGAAATAAATATACAGTTTTATAGCTGTTTTTAGCTGTTTTTAGCGGCTTTTTAAAATACTTGTTTTGATGATAATCATGGATTGCACTATTGAATGTACATTGAAAAGTGTGTGTTTGATTTCTATGATGAAAAATCATAAAAACTCTGCTGTCACTTGCAGTTTTTAAAAGTATTGCTTTCGAAGTTGTACGGCAAAAGACCTTTTTCCATCTTCGGTTGGTTTTGTGAAAGAACGGACATTTCTTTCGACAGAATGTCTCCACAGGTGATGGAACAATGTTGCGGATCCCGCAATTGGGTGTGTTAGGGTAGTCGTCTGGTCGTTTGAACAAAGGCCGATGCTTGGCAGTTACCGTAGTCGGGTGACCGAGCAGTGGATTAGATTGGTTGTGGTAACTTCAAGGGGTTCGACACCTTAACAAATCTATGTCGAAGCCTTGACTTGTTGAAATACAAATTAACAAATCCTAACAAATCAACAAATCCCAACAAATCACTATAAATCTCAACAAATCACTATAAATCTCAACAAATCACTATAAATCTCAACAAATCACAACAAATCAAGCAAATCATAATAAATCGACTATCTTACAAATCAGCAAATCACATGGCTCTGATTTGTGATTTGCAAATCATGTCGATCATTTTGGTAGGTGTCGAACCCCCCGGGTAACTTGTAGCTTGAATGTGGGATTGGTTGATACCCTCTAGCTGCAAATCTGTGAACCAGTGTACAAAATATTTTTAAATTTAAATTATGGAGTGTAAATAACTTTGCATTTTAATATTAAAATACAAGGCACTAGTGGTTTTTGATTGATTTATGTTTTGTGACATAAATTTTTATTTGTATCTTGTTTACACATACAAAACCCATAGAAAAGACTTGCCAAGAGTAGTTGGTGCCAGAGTGCCAGACCTAATTTGCAAAAAGTATTTAAAAAAATATGTATATTTTCTTCCAAATCGATTAAAATTTCCAACTTTTCATTTTAATATTGAATTTTTGATGCGTTAACGGTTTTAATGGCATCGTTAAACGTGACGTTGGTCGGAATGAAAAGTTAATGTATTTACGGTTTTACGAGAAACCAAATGAGATGGAGAAATGTTTGTGCCAATTTTTATTGTCAATGACTTTTTCATTACTTGTAATCACAATATTTTGAAAGAAAATTTATTTTTGCCAGTTTGATCGATCGAATCGCTCCAAATCCGAAACCATGTGCGGCCTGGAAGAAATCCTCAATTGCATTACACCTTCTGAGTTCAGTGATGATCAACTTTCAAAATATAAGGTTTGTCTTAACTTATTGATTTATCTATTTGATTTGAGGTTAAATAAATTGGCCAATCAAAATTCTTGCTTTTTACTGCCTTTCTATTGATTGTGTGAAATTCTTTACAAGGAATCTCAGGCATTTCTTCACACTGCTTTTATTCCTTTAATGTTAAAGTCTTGTCAGCACAAAAGCATTTTTTTGTAAAAAATTTACAATTAATGGCTTTTGGCAACCTTTTTGGAAGTCTATTATTAGTGTAAAGACTATTATGTTTATGTGCATGAAATATTTCGAGAAACAAATAATTTGAAACTCGAGTTTACAGTTTATTGTAGGTGCATCTTTCCCACGGATTCAATTCCAGGGGGTTGTAATATCGCAAATGGTTGTTTGTTCTAGAGTATTCCTGCAGAGCCAGATTGACCCAGCTGGAAGAATCTATAGAAAAACCGCAGAATGGGTTAAATTCTTGCAGAATTTCTACAGAAAACCAAAAAGTGGCCAAATGCCTGTTAAATGCCTGCAGAATTTCTACAGAAAACCGAAAAGTGGCCAAATTCCTGCAGAATTTCTACAGAAAACCGAAAAGTGGCCAAATTCCTGCAGAAATTCTACAGAAAATGCAGAATTGGTCAAATTTCTACACATTTTTCTAGCTGGACGAAGTTTTTATGGGCCTTAGGTCGAAAGGATAGAACAGTCCCTGAAAGAAGTTGGCCCCCTAAAATTGCTGGGAGGCCTACATGACCTGTCTGTTAATTGTATTCCTGGTTTGTTTGAAACTGTATAACTGCGAGTGTTTTTTGTAGAATATTTACATTTTCTCGAAATATTTTGTGCTTGTAAACGTGTGTATCACATTGTGAATGCAGCAACACGAGTATTACATTCGTTAAAGCGTGCGACCTAATCGATCCGTTGTGTCTCGACAGGGAATGCAGTGGTACGACTTTATCACCACGTTCGAAGATCGTGCCTCGTGCTACGAAGTGCACATTCCTTCTCCGGAACTCTCCAGTCCCGTACACAAGTACGGTCATCCGGGACCCGGTCAAGTTGCCAGCATCTCCAATTTGATATCGCCTTTACCGACCACCTGTACCAGTCCTCAGCCTTCCATGACACCGCCCGGATCGCCCGGTAAAGACCAGTTTTGTTCAATCTTGCCCAGGAACGAACAGAAACGCAAAGAAGCCGTTTGGGATCTATTTCAATCGGAGTGTATGTTTCTATACGATCATTTGATGGTACTTAAAAATGTGAGTCGAAATCAATTTTCTCAAGTCTTTTATTAAATATGGATTTTTCTCTTTTTGTCTATGCAAATTTTGACATTTTTAATTTATTTTTGAATAAAAATTTTTTTTTTAAAATCGATTTTGAACAGGTGTTCATGGAACCTTTGAAAAAGGTTCAAGTCGAGGGTTATGCCATGTTTGCCGAACCCGAAGTTCTTTTTGGAAATTTGGACGAATTGTGTTGCGTGAGTTGAATATTTTAATATTCAAATTTGAATATTTGGAAATTTGGTAATTTTGTTATTTCAAGGTCACTTATGCATTTTGTAAGGAATTTATTAATCTCCTGCTACAGGACATGTCGTCTGCCGGTGATTTACAAGTCACCGAAGTTTTAGTTAAATTGTTTCAAAAGGTATTTTTTTAATTGTTTATTAATTAATTAAAACGGTTAAAATATGCAAATTTTAAGAGTTCGAAAGCCATGTCAGTTTCGCAAGCGTTTCATCGCTATTCGTTGAATTACATCAACGCACTTAACTACTTGGAAACACTTCGTCGCCAACTGGAATTTATCGAATTTGAAAAAGTAAGACCGGACTTGTAAGACCCATGGGAAATTCCCCTGGCAAAATTCTTGCAATGGTAAAATCGCATTGTTTTACATGAGAAACATGCAATGCGCGCAAAAGAAAGAAAATCGCGTTGCAAGTTCGTGTGACTGTCACCAGATCGCGCTCTCGTTGCCCAATTGATTGATTTTAATTTGTTTTTGTGCTTTGTACAGTGGTGCCAAAGAGATGCTCGTTGCAAGAAACTTCAGTTAACAGATTTGCTCGTAGCTCCTGTACAACATATTATGAAAATTCCAATCATTCTTAAGGATATTGAAATGAGAACGGACAATCCACAAGACAAAGAAATTATTGCACAAATTTTAGAAACTGAAGAAAATTCTTTAAGTATTAAATTTCAAAACATTTTTTATTATTTTTAATTATAAATATTTTAGGAGAACTAGACGATAAAATGAAATGGTTGAAGAATTTCGAACGTTTACTCGAAATACAAAAAAACATAACGTGGCCATCGGTCATCGAATTACATCCGAAGGTTTTCATACCCGACGTAAGTGGCGCCATCTATCGGTGTAATTAATAACTAAATTCGATTTTTAAAACAGTTTCTACGAGGTGCGTTGAGTAAACAACCCTGCGAGAAACTCATCGTGAGTCCCAGAAGACAAATTATACTCGAAGGACCTCTTTTAATGATTGGTTTGATGGAATTTTAGTTTAAAATAATTTTTAAAGATTTTATTTTTCAATAGATTCGGGTAAAACGTGCGAAATGTATTTAATACTATTCGATGACATGTTACTCGTAACCAGACGTAAAAAAGGATTACATAAAAAGAAATCGTCCATAACCGAGAATTGGCCGTCGTCGTGTAGTAGAGGGAGTACTTTTAGTCTCGATGGTGGATCCATGCGATATATCGTATATAAACAACCGTTGTCTTTGGACCGGTTCTTCATACACGATGTCGGTTTACACGATGCTGCGAGTGAGTTGACATTTTTTCACAATAGATGGCGCTGATTTCAAATTTTTGAATTTTTTAATTTTTTTAATTTATTTTAAATTTTTACAGTTAACAAATTGGACAATGCATTTGTATTAGTTTGTTTGAATCGATTTCAACAAATAGTTAATGTTTATACGTTTCAAGCATCGACGGATTCAGTTAAGGTAAATAAATGATTTTTTTTTTGTTTTTTTTTTTCAGTTAATTTTGATTTTTGCAAATTTTTATTTTTAGCAAACGTGGATGACGAAATTAAAACAAACGCAGGATAAATGGAAACAAATGTTACAAAGTACCGTTTTTCGTAATCAACAACAACATTTAAGCAGTTCACCGAGCGTTAAATAAGGGATTTCAATCATTCAATCGCAATTTTATGATAAACGCGAGAGCTTAAAAATTCAAATAAAAATAATTTCCCATAATATTTTGCTCAAAAATTGGGGAATGATGAATTTTAAGCGATTTTTAGTTTAGTTTTCCCATGTGATCACACTAGTGGCCTCATTTGGATGCTAAAAAATTATTTAAAAAAAGATTTTAAAAAATTTTAAAAAAAATTTTAAAAAAATTTTAAAAAAATTTTAAAAAAATATTGAAAAAATTTTAAAAAAATATTGAAAAATCCCTATTTTTATCACAATCAACTTCCAATTTAAAAAGAAAAGAAATTTTATACATAAAATGAGAGAAAAGTTTTAATTTATGTTAATTTTTACCCTTTTGTTCCATGTTTTGTCTAATTTTAGTTTTTTAATCAACTCAGGGTAAATAATAAATATTAAAAAAATAGAATATTTAATTAGAATATTATACAAAAAAATTGTATCGTGTCAATATTGTAATATAAACACGAATTAAATTCATTTCATGTTTTTTTTTGTGTTAAAAATTTGCTCTGTAAGTATTTAAACAGGTTTTTAACATTTTTTTATATTTAAATTGTTTCAATACAAATTTTTACTTTTTTCCAGATCAAAAATGACGGTTAAACACACGATTTTACTCCTTTTCTACCTTTTTCTTGTCAATGCGAATTTTACTGAACGTAAAGCAAAAGATAATAAAATCTTTTATTGGCCAAATGGAGTCGTGCCATTTAAATTGGATAAAAGTGGTAATTATATTCAATAATTAATTATATTTAAATTAATAATTTTTATTTTAGTTATGAATATCCGTCAAGTCATTACAAGAGCAATGAATATGTGGTCCGGTAGCACTTGTTTGAAATTCCAAGATTTGAATACGACCGTTACAAAAAGCCCACATTTAATATTTAAAAAGACGGTTGGGTATGATTTTATATAAGTAAAAATTTATTTAATTATTAAACTTTATATTTATTTCAGTTGCCATTCCCTCGTTGGTCGCACGACTTGGCAAAATGGACAAATCGTATCGATTGGATCGGGTTGCGATGAGGTAAATCGAGCGCCATTTTAAAAAATTTAATTTTTTAATTTTTTAAAAATTTTTAAAAATTTAATTTTAATTTTCTTTTCAGAGAGGAACAATCGCGCACGAAATCGGACACGCAATTGGTTTATATCACGAACAATCACGACCTGATCGTGATAATTACGTTGTTATTTTGGACCAAAATATCGATTTAACTCAAAAATACAATTTCGATATCGAAACTGATATCGACACATTCGGAGTCCCTTACGACGTAACTTCGTTAATGCATTACGAAATTGATGTAATTTTATTCATCTTTTATTTATTTTTAAATATTTAAATTTAATTTAATTTCAGACTTTTAGTATCAACGGTAAAAATACTATCGTTCCCAAAGACGTTTTTAAAACATTTCAAGTGGGACAACGTAATATTTTGAGTTTCAACGATATTAAATTAGTTAATTTAATGTATAATTGTGCTGGTAATTTATTCAAATTTATTTTATTTATTCATTTTAATGGGGAAATTAATTTTACAGATAAATGCGAAAATAAAGGAAAATGTCAGAATGGCGGCTATGCGAGTAAAAAATGTTTTTGTAATTGTCCGGCTCCGTTTTACGGCGATTTCTGCGAGAATAAATCGGATTTTATTAGTAATTATTTAAATTTTTAATTTTAATTTTTAAATTTTAATTTTTTTACAGTCACAGAACCGTGTAAAGAAAATATAACTGAACCGGGCGAAATTACGTCACCGAATTATCCAAATAATTACCCGAGTGACAGTAAATGCATTTGGCTCGTAACTGTAAATTAAATTAAATTTTAAATTTTAAAATTTTAAATTTATGCAAATTTATACAAATTTATGCAAATTTAAGGCACCGAAAAATTCGAAAATTCAGTTGGAATTTGTAGATTTCGATTTAGAGGAACGACAAACGATAAGTAGTCGATGTTTATGGGATTTCGTCGAAATTCGAATAGATGATTTATATAATGGCGAAAAGTAAATAATTAAAATTAATTTTTTAAATAATAAAAATAAAAAATTTAAATTTTTTTTGCAGATTTTGTTCGAAAGATTTAATTAATTCCAAAATGGTGTCAACGAGTAACAGCGCCGTTGTTTTATTCAAATCTGAATTTGGATCTCATAAAGGATTTAAATTGAAAATAAATTTTATTTAATTTAATTTAAATAAAATAAAAAAATTTTATTTTTAATTTTTTATTTATTTAAATTTTTTTTTAACGTTGGAATTTTTGACTTTCTAAATTTAAACCTTTTTTTTCATGTTTAAAAATACACTTTTTTCACTTCGCTTCGACACGAAACAGTTTAAAAAGTAAGTTTTCTCTATTAATTTTAAACAAAAATTAAATTAAAAAAAACAAAAATAATTTATTTAAATTTTTTATTTTTAGATTTTTTTAGAAAAAAAAAATGATTTTCATATTTTTTATATTCAACATATGTATTGGAATGGAAATCTATGATTTATCGCATAAAATAACGGATAAAAACCCCTTAAAATCTAATAATTCACATGAAAACGAAATTTATAACAATTTGTTAAACACAACAAAAGAACGGTATCGGTCTGCATTTAGTATACATTGTCAACCAACAGGACGATACTTAATTAAAATTTTTTTTTTAATTTCCAGCAACTTCGATTTAATTTTACTCGATTACGAATCACTGGGAACTCATTTAAGCGCACCTTTCGCTAAAAACAAGGCAAATTGGCGATTGCACGAACTAAAAGCCGAACGACTCGTCGCTCCACTGGTGGTAATCAAAACGAACGAAGAACAAGGCGTTCAAATACAACATCTAAAACGCTGGGAACGTAAAAACGGAGCAATTCCAATCGGGAGTGTAGTAGTAATGGATTCGGGATGGAGTTCGAGATGGAATACGAATCGATATCATTATCTCGGTATCGATATTCACAGTCAAAAACCACGTTTTCCCGGTCGTTTTTTAATAAAATATTTAATTTCCGTTTTTTTATTTAAATTTTTAAATTATTCCAGGTTTTAATAAAACCGCGTGCGAATATTTGGCGGGAAAATACGTTTTCGGTGTTGGAGTCGATACGATGGCCGTCGACGGTAGCGAGCATTTTAACGGTCATCCGTGTTTGACTTTATTATCGGACGACGATATTTATACGATACTAAATTTGAATAATCTTCGGTCGGTGCCCGATTGCGGTGCCATTATTTTCGTCGGGGCTTTGAACGTGGCGAATGCCGCCGCTTTTCCAGCGAGGATCGTCGCCATGGTACCCGCCGATCAAGATGGAATTCGCTTAAAATGCAGTCGCGGATTAATTATTTATTCCAATTTATTTTTATTTGTTAATTTAATTATTTGTAGTTTATTTGTTAATAAAAATTATGAATAAATTATTTTACGAGTTTTTGTTAAAAGGCGGTAGATGGCGCTGGTTTTAAGTTCGGTGGCGCGCTCTGGTGGGGTTTAATCGAAACGGAATTTATATCAATTTTTACTTTGTTTTGTTTGCGTTGGAAAATGCCGTTGGAAAATCTCGAAGACGAAGGATTAGCTAAAAATCCCAACTTGGAATACGCGCAATGGAAGTTTTTACTTAATTTGGATACTCATAAAAATGATTTGACGTTGAAAAACAAACTTTTGGACGTGATCAGAAACGATAGTGAGTTAAGCCTAAAATGAAGCAAATTGCCAGTCATCGTTTTTATGTTTTAATTATTTTCATTTAGGTATGGCACCGTTTTACGAAGATGTATGCAAAACGTTGAATTGGAAAGTCGATCAGGGATTTTTGAAGAAATTAAAAGAGAAAAATGCGAGCGAATTAAAGAAATTGGACGATACGATCGAAGATGCCGAAAAGAATTTAGGCGAAATGGAAGTTCGTGAAGCGAATTTAGCAAAAGCTGAATTTTTGTCAAAAATAGGGGATAAAGTAATTTACATAATTTTTTTATTTTATTTTTAAATTTATTTAATTTTTGTGTTTTTAAAATTTTGTTTTAAAGGAAGCGTCGTTGTCGGCTTTACGAAAAACGTACGATAAAACATTCGCTTTGGGACATCGTTTGGATATCGTTTTTCATATTATAAGAATTGGATTGTTTTATATGGATCACGAATTAATTACGAAAAATATTGAAAAGGCTAAAAGGTTCATTTTTTAATTTTGTAAAAATTTTTTCTCATTTTTTTTGTCATTTTTTGAGATTTTAAATTTTTTGTTTTTTTTTTTAATTTATTCAAATTTTATTTTTATGACATTTTTTTTGGATTTTTTTATGTTAAATTTGGTTAATGAAATGATTTTCAAATTTAATTTAATATTTTGAATATTTAATTTTCAAATTTTTGAATTTATTTTCAAATTTTTCAATTTTTTCAAATTTTTCAATTTTTCAAATTTTTCAAAATTTTTAATTTTATTTAAATTTAGTTTAATCGAAGAAGGAAATTTTTGAATTTATTTTCAAATTTTTCAATTTTTTCAAATTTCTAATTTATTCAAATTTTTCAATTTTTTCAAATTTCTAATTTATTCAAATTTTTCAATTTTTTCAAATTTCTAATTTATTCAAAATTTTCAATTTTATTCAAATTTAGTTTAATCGAAGAAGGCGGAGACTGGGACCGTCGCAACCGCTTAAAAGTCTACCAAGGAGTCTACTGCTTAGCCGTTCGTGACTTAAAAGGCGCAGCCAACTTCTTCCTCGACACCGTCTCTACATTTACCAGTTACGAATTAATGGATTATAAAACATTCGTCACGTACACAGTATTCGTCAGCATGATCGCATTACCAAGAACAGACTTACGCACCAAAGTAACCAAAAAAAAACCCTTAAAAAAAACCCAATAAAACAAAAAATCAAAATTTCAGGTCATCAAAGGCTCAGAAATACTAGAAGTTCTTCACAACACCCCGGATGTTCGCGAATATTTATTTTCCCTTTACAATTGTCAATACGCACAATTTTTCAAAAAATTGGGTAAAAAATCAAACAAAAACTCACAAAACATTTTTTAATCCAAATTTAAAGCTTACGTAGAGCAACTGATGCGCCAAGATCGACTTTTCGCACCTCATTATCGATACTACGTTCGTGAAATGCGAATTCTCGCTTACACTCAATTACTCGAATCGTATCGAAGTTTAACGTTGCAATACATGGCCGATACTTTCGGTGTTACTATTGGATTTATCGATAAGTAAGTTTTAGTCTGTTAATATCAATTTATTTCTCATTTTTATTTTTTTTTTTAAATAGGGAATTGGCGCGATTCATCGCTGCCGGTCGATTGCATTGTAAAATCGATAAAGTTGGAGGAATCGTCGAAACGAATCGTCCCGATAGTAAAAATTACCAATATCAAGCTACTATTAAGCAAGGGGATATTTTGTTAAATAGAATTCAGAAATTAAGTCGTGTAATTAACATTTAAAATGCGAATAAAAAATTTATTATTTAATTTAACGTTTTTTACTTTTGTGCGACCAATCGCTGTTGGTTTCTGGTGTTGTTGGGTTTGAGGAAGAGTAGGTATAAATATAAGTTTGAATTGTGGCTTTAGTGTGGCATCGGTGGTTCAGTGGTAGAATGCTCGCCTGCCACGCGGGCGGCCCGGGTTCGATTCCCGGCCGATGCATTTTTTATTTTTTTTTTTCTTAATTTTTATTCTTTAAAACTTTATATGTTAATTTCAAAATAATTTACATAACTTTTCCCTTTTTTTTAATTTAAATTTTAATATCATTTTATTTAAATTACCCACAAAACGCCCTCTACCGCCCGTCACTCGAACCAATACAAAATCATGGCCGGTGGTAAAAAAGCATTAACGAAAGAGGAGGAACTCTTATTGCAAGATTTCAGCCGAAACGTATCGACTAAATCATCGGCTTTATTCTACGGCAATGCATTCATCGTTTCGGCAGTACCAATTTGTAAGAAAAACTCAATAGAAATATTTAAAATACAAAAAACTTAAAAACGCCACGTACACTAATCAACTTAATTTTACAGGGTTATTTTGGCGAATACATCAAATGGATTTATACCAATCGGCAATTTTATTCGTAGTAATAACAATAGTAAGCACTTGGTTGGTCGCATTCGCTTACAAAAACGTTAAATTCGTACTCAAACACAAGTAAAAAAAAAAAAATTTATTTAAATTAAAAAATTGATCGATTACTTTCGCCTAGAATCGCGCAAAAGCGGGAAGAAGCCGTTTCCCGTGAGGTCATGAAGAAGTTGGTCGATGATAAAAAAATGGCTAAAAAAGAAAAAGACGAACGGTTGGTTTTTAATGGTTTTAATAATTAAATAAATTGTAATTTAGTGTTTGAATGTGATTTTTGATTTATTTTGGTTTATTTTCAGTGTTTTGTGGAAAAAAAACGAAGTTGCTGATTACGAAGCGACGACTTTTGCCATTTTTTATAACAACGCGTTGTTTTTAACTATTGTTATTTTCGCTTCGTTTTATTTACTGCGAACTGTGGCTCCGACGGTGTATCCTTTGATATTTTATTTTAGTTTTTATTATTTTTTAAAAAGAAAAATTCTTTAAATTTTTTATCAGAAATTACATTTTGTCCATTTCCATCGCGAGTGGATTCATCGCGTTGTTATCGACTGGAACTCATTGAAGAAAGAAACAAAAAATGTTTTTTTTTATATAAAAAAACAAATAAAAATTAATTTGATTTAAAATTTTATTTTTTTTATTTTAAATAAAACAATTGAATTTTCAGTTAAAGATGGCGGATGCCGCGCTTGTTCGTGTGTTTGGCGTCGATCGGATTTTAAGTAATTTTTATTTATTTATTTTGTTTTGTGTATTTTTTTCATTAAGAAATTTGTTTTATTTTTGTTTTTTAATTTTTAAAGACGTCGAGCGAAAAATGAGGGAAAATACGTTCGATAAGTTTGAGTTTGATCCGAAATTGGGTCAATTGAATCGACGTCATTTGGCTACTCTCCTGTTCACTGATGTTGATGATGAATTAACGTTAAATAATTCCGGAATTTGTTCCGAGGGATCGGAGAAAGTATAAAATGGAATTAAGAATTTTATTATTATTTTAAATTTTATTTTTATAAATTAGTATATTTTTAAGAAAGAATCGAGTAATAAAAGTTTCCGTTCGTTTATTCGAATGTTTTTAAATTGTTTTGGATTGGGTGAGTTGTTTTTTTAAAGGAATTTTTTTTTAAATAAATTTATTACATTTTTAGGTTATTTAAATCGAGGTCAAATAATCGAAATTAATTAATTTATTTAAAATTGGTAAATATTCGTATTTTTATTAAAAAACACTCATTTTGAGTTTACATTTTTTCCCGACAGGTGTCGCGCCGTGTCAATTAATCGGATTTTATTTTTTATTTTATTAAAATATTTTATTTTATTTATTTTATTTTATTTAAATAAAAACATTAAAAAGCATTAATTTAATAGAAAAATATATTTTGAGACTCAATGACGTCATGAAGAAAAGGTCACGTGATAATTCATTGAGTAACTAACATGGCGATGATGGCGATAATTTTCGGAAGTAATCCAAGTCGTTTCCTCTTTGCCTCCTGATTCCTGTGGGATAAAAACAAGAATCATGTGGACACCAACTAAAAACAAAAAATTCGGTGTCGGTAAGTCTACATCAAATCGCCATTTGCAATGAAAAAACAAATGAAAAAAAATTTTTCGTTATTTGTTACGAGCGCAAACAAATCGAGTGTTTTTGTTGTTTCATAACAAATTTCAAGGCTAATTTCCTTATTTACTAAAATTGTTTGAAATACACTGAAAATGATTGAAAATGACGTTGTGGTTGGAAATTTGTATTTAAATTATTGTAAAAGGACGATTATCGTCCTTTAAGTGGATTAGGTCATCGTTAAATTAGTGCGTTAAATTATTTAAATTTTATTTATTTAATAAATATATTAAAATTTGGTATTTTTTTGTTTGTTTCACCTTTGGACTGAGGTTTTTAATGAAATTCGATCGGTTTGTTTATTTGGACGGGATTTATTGCACTTTTAACCGAGTTAACGGTGAAAAATTATTTTTTTTTGGATTTTTTTTTTGGATTTTTTGGGTATTAAAATATTTTTATTTTTTTGGGGTTTTTTTTGGGTTTTTTTTGGAATTTTTTCCAATTTAAGAGATTCAAAATTCAATAAATTTTCTCAAAAAGTTGTCAATAAATTCAAAGAAAAATTTTTTAAGAATTTTTTTTATGTTTAAAAATGGAAAAAAATGTTTAAAAAATTCAAAATTCAAAAGGAAATTCAAAAATATTTAAAAAATTGTAAAAAATTTAAAAGAAAATTTTATGGAATTTTTTTGGAATTTTTTTGGAATTTTTTTGGAATTTTTTTGGAATTTTTTTGGAATTTTTTTGGAATTTTTTTGAAATTTTTTCCATATTAAAAAATTCTCAAAAAATTCAAAATTCAAAAAAATCCTTAAAAAATTCAAAGAAAACAATTTTTTTTTACATTTTTTTCATATAAAAAAATTCCAATAAAAACTCAAAAATTCAAAATTCAAAATTCAAAACAAAATTTAAATTTTTAAAAATTTTTTAAAAAACACATGTTCATTTTCGATAAGAAAATTAAAGTAATTTAAACACATCCAGTTCCTGTCTATTAACTTAATGATTAAAAAAAAAAAAAAAAAAATCCACTCCTTATTAGACATCCTCAAAACATTAAACTCGACTTCCCATAATAATAAACTCATTGAATAAAATTTTTATTTTTCCAGTTATTTACAGTTACAATGGAAACAATAGATACGGACTACCATTGGAAATAGGAGAAACGGTACAAATATGCGAGGAATGTAATGGTAAAATTTTTAAAAATTTCTTAAAAAATATTTTAATAAATTAAAATTAATTTAAAATATTATTTTCTAGGTTGGTTTCGAGGTAGTTCGATGAGGAATAAAATAGTTAAGGTATATTTAAATAAATTAAATTTTA
>JAQFZU010000952.1:0-17141 GCA_034696185.1 Henia vesuviana | reverse complement strand
ATAAATAAAAAGTTAGCCTTCAACTATTTTCTTTTCATTTTCGTTAAGGATTTTTAATTCTCAATCTTTTAATAGTTGTCTTTTTTTGATGTTAAACGGCTTTTATCAATTTATAAGCACTGCAAACAATTTTTTTTTAAATATTTCATTACGAAGTGGATGAAAGAGATGAAAGAAAATGTTGAGTGTTTTAAGATGAATTCAGTGTTTTGGAATAAGTAATCCGAATTAAATCTCGGAGTCATACGCTATTGATTTGATAACTTAAGTTTATTGAAAAGGAAAAGAACAAGAGTTTTTCTTTACAAATTACTTGATCAAATAGCAGAAGAAATCTAGATCAGACGACATTAACCTTTTCACTCAGCTTATATAATTTTGTTTTAAATTACCGTTTAAAACTTTTGTTTTTAGTTTATTGGCAAAGAGAATTACAAAGAGGAACTAGGATTGCAATATAGTTTCAAGGTACAAGTACATACTTGTTAATATAATTACTGCAAATGGAAAGTTCCTGGATGCTATCCAAATTAAAATAATATTGAGATTGAAGAGATAATTGGGAGACAGACAATTACTTTCTGAAAGGAAATCAGACAGCAATCAAGCGAATGATATTCGCATAAAAGTCAATTTTCCCTCTTAAAGCTCTTGATGTTGCAACCAAACACAAGTCCTTATCAACCAGGTCACCTTTAACATCACTACAACATTTCCATAAACACCTTTTTTGTAAATTGTTTCAATTTGACGCTCTAACAAATGAGGGCAATAATTTTACTCTCTCTGGCTATCTTCCAATACTTTCTTTCCAAAACATTTCACAGCAAAAAAAGATTTTTCAGGTTTTAAAAGCAAAAAAAAAAACAAAATTAATATTTTATATTAAATAGTATCACATGCAACTATAATATTTAAGTGAAAAAAAAATAAAAAATATTAACCTATTTAAAGCTTGGGATTTCAAATCCCAATAGCAATATATGCTCACTGTTTACTTTAGGCTTAATAATAAAGTCTAACAATAATTGTCTTTCTCACAACTTTAAAAAGATATTTCGCAATATCCTAAAGAATAAAGTGGGTATTACACAGTGTACACAAATGCCATCAAATGAATTTCATTTTAAAGGTCCACAAATTAAAAGAAAAATTAATCTGAAAACAAATAATAAAGAAGATTGTAGGAGATAGCGATAAAGGTATCTAACTTTATTTTTTTATTAACGTCCAAAAGCCAAAAGGAAAGTGGAAAGAAAAAAAATATTTATTTTGGAAGACCGTAAAGTCATCGACCAAAGAAATAACCTTGGGAATGGATATATACGGGTTGTTGACTAGAGAAAAAGTAATTTTACAAACATTGAAGCATACATAAATGTAACGATCTCTATTCGTCTTCTTTTTTAAGTGTAGCCTCAGCGTGAAAGCATTCCTTCATCACAGAAAGCGTATCAGGAACAAAGCAATTTCAAGCTAACTTGCTGATCGTCAAAAGGTCGTTGTGAACATAGTTCACTCTTTTTCTGCCTCATTCATTCAATTCCGACCCCAGAAGAAAACGAATGTGACCTTGTCACTGCCCCAACTTTATTGATATATATATAAGTTACTGAAGATAATCATTACATTTTAGTAAAGTATACGGCACAAACTATTCCTTTTATTTTTATGTAGTCCAAATTTATTGCTTACTTATCGCAATCTGTTTCTTTGTCAGCTGTGTAACCAAATAAACATTTCTATTCTTGCAGCATCAGGAATTCTAAAGTTTAAGTAATAAGTTAGAAAAAAATGAAATTTATAACCTCGTTTATAACTTTTTTACTATATAAATTTTCATATTTTATTCAAGATATAAACCTGAAAAATAGAAAAATACACTAATGTAAATTTATTCCTCAATTTTATATGAAATAAATTTATCAAAAAAATTTTTTTTTCAAGTCAATAACACGTGTTTTCGTTCTCACCTCAATCATACAAAAATGACTTATTGCTTAGGTAACCTCCCATCATCTGTGGGTTTTGATTCACTCTTAAAGTGATATTTTTCACACTGATTCATTTTTTAACTTCCATGTCAAAACAATGGTACCCAGTTTTTAAAAAAAAATTCTATTATTCAAATTCTATTGCGAATTTTTAAAATGTTAGTAATATTTTTATATTCCAATAAAAACCGAAATCAAATTCTTGCACCATTAACTTAAGCTTAAATCGCATCCATTAGCGTCTTAAGCAGATCGAAATTATTCGAAATCACAAACACTCTATGTCTTAATACAAGATTGGGAAATAAGTGTATTTTTATTAGCAATTTCTTAACACATCAAGAATGTGATTTCGGCCTAATTTCGACAGAGTAATGTATATTTTAACGATTCAAATTTCTTTTTATTTTTCTTTTAAATCGAAATAACCTAACTTCGCTCAGAGAATCGTTTTTCGCAATATAAAACCAAACGGCTCTTATTTTTTCTTCCTAAATTGAGAATCGTTTTAGTGCCCATATGAGCAAATGAAAATTTAATTAAAAGCCAGCACAAGCTACAAAATGAAACATAGACCAAAATTTCCTATCTAGTCTTGCCACGCACGCTTATATATTCTGCTCGAATGCATAGAAATCACCTGTTTATAGTTTCATAACTTGTTTATCCATTAATGAAATTATTTGAATTTAGAAAAAGCTTTTTTTTTAATATGAAAAATCTTTCTCACTCTCTCCAATGTAATCTGATTGTAACCTGAATAAAACATATTCTCATTAAATAAGCTATTGCTATTGACATTTTTTGAGTGACTTTCCATGTAGACAATGTAACTACGACTCTCATCTCTGTCGACCCATTACCGAGATCTCATCGTGTGACCCTGATTAGAGAACGATAGAAAATTTTGCTGCTTTATTCAAATTATTTATTTATGCGTTATTAAAATTCATATTTCAATGACTTAGATGAAAATTACTGAAGTTAAGAGAGACATAAATTCGATGTTGCTTTAACCTCAGTTAAAGCAACATGTTTGGGTAATTGTTCACGTCATCGATAATTCACAAAATGTTAATTGCAATGATTAATGAACTGTGAACGGCTTCGTCAAGTAAATGGATGTTCGCACTGATACGAACCAAGGAATACTACAAATACTAGAGAAAAGAAGACGAGATAAGAAAGTTGATGTGAGCTTGCAACAAGATATTACTTAAAGCAGAAACAAAAATTTGATCTTGACTAATTACCATGAGACAAACTCAACAAAAGGTTAAAGATAATAAATGTTTTAAAATTAATCTTAGTGTATTTACAAATTACAAAATGCACTTGATATTTGCAGTAGAAAAGATTCGTTACGAAATAACGCTTTCTAATCATTGATTTAATGTCGGTTTCAGTAATTCGATATTATCTAAAAATAAAACAAAGCTGAAGTTTGAACTATTACATATCGATATCTGATAATTCATTATGTAAATTACGTTTCACTCACGTGAAATTTCAAATTGAATTACAAATTATTATTTTTATTACTTTAATTCACTGAATTATTGCTTTTTCATTTGCAATCGATTTAATTCCCAGGAGATTTGAAAATGCCTTTGCTAAATTTTAGTAAAGCAAATGTTTAAACGAAGACAAATTATTTGAAGGGAATTCCTTGGAACAGTTTCCAGTCTCCGAGGATAAAATCCCGAGGATAAAAATTTCTGTTCGGGCTATAGTTACGAATTGAGACTAAAGAATAATAAATAAAATTAGAAATCTAATTTGATGGCGATCTAAATCTTCTTAAGGTTTAAATCTACCATTCTCAAGTACTTTATCGTTCCTGTGTGAATAGAAAAAATAAAACTCGGCAATGCTCAATCATTGTTTGTAGATGGACGATTTCTCAACTTAGACTTACGAACTTTGGTGCATTAAAATAATGATGACCGCATGCAGGCTGGCGGTAAATTCTAAAACCACAAGCTGCGAGACTCCAATAACATCCCCCTTAACCACAGAGTTCAAAAATAATTTTAGTGTTCGATATAAAACTTGCCACTTTACAACAGACTTCCATTATCGCTTTTAATGTCGTAGTTAATTCCAATTAGCGATTTATTTTTGAGTTGCAATCAATGGTCATCTGCGAAGCTCCAGAGGCTTCTGATTTTAATGAATGTAAACTGATTTGAATAAATTTCCTTCTGTGCCAAATCCGCTGTTACCAAACAAAATCAGCAAATTCTTTCATTCCACCGCTCTCACACGAACCAATTTCAGTTCTAATGTTTGCTTTCATTGTGATTGCAAACAGAACATGGCTGTACATAAGGAAATAAGCAGACTTATTTCATGTCAACTACAAAATTAACTCTCTTCCATATACCTGTCTTTGGAGAGTCATTTTTCTCTGAACCGCTTATTTTATTTGTGGCCCTGCCCATGTTAATGGAGATTAAAATGTCATCACATGTCCTAATTATGTTAAATTTAGTATATCAACTCCTTCGTCTCTCACTATTTTTACTTCCCTATGCGCAAATTAAAAAGAACTAATATGTAAAACAAATTAAAAATTCTAAAACATATTAAATTGCTCACGAAGTAATTACATTTTAAGAGGAAATGTAAATATGGATTATTTTTAAAAAATAAAATTCATAAATTCTATTATTCGATTTTGTTAAATGAACTGCAACCGCTTGCAAAGAATTGCAACATGTCCGTCGTCATTGTCGATTCGACAAACCACTTTTCTCTATCAAAGGTGGTCGACTCTCGTCAGCTTTCCACGCATGCGCAGCTGTCGTTGAATCGCTTGGCAGTTCAGCAATCCTCTGCTCTATTAGTTGAAAAAATACGTTATCTCCGTGAGGTGTCTCCGGGCGGACGTAAAGATCGTCTGACGTGTCGTTTATCAAACGTCACAGCGGGGAAAAAACATTTATTATCCACCTCGAACTGATCGATAGAGAAAGAAAGACAAAAGGCGCCATAACTAAGATGAAGAAGAGTTACAAGCAGCTGTTCTTTCTCCGTAACTCTATCGACTTATGTCCGTAGGCAATATTGCTTTCAGAATGCCATCAGCTGATAAGAAATGGCAAGTCAAGTAACAACAACATCTTTCTTTAAGAGACAAACAGACAAGTCTCCTCAAAACAACCTGATTTTTTTTGACGTTATATGCCCTGTTTTAAAAGAAAAGACTGCGGATAGACAAAAAGAAAAAAATAAATTCAACACTCGGTTGGATTGTATCAACAACAGATCGAGACAAGAAAGGTACACCGTAACTCCATTACGCTGTGCAATGCTGAATCACGAAATGGCTACTTCATCATTAATGCAAATTCCATTTTAAAATTTGCAGTTCACGATAGACTTAAAAATAAATAATTTAAATGGACTTTTAAAATTTATATTTAAATAAGGAAACGCATGTCTAATGATCAGACGTAAATCAAATTGCGGAAAATTTCCAATATTTTAAAAATAATATTCGAGTTGGCGATGTATGGTCTGCAACCACATGCGCCAAATGCGGGAATATGTAACCCGAACTTCCATATTTTTCTCAGTCAACAACGTTATTCTCAAACATCTTTCAACTCAGTATGAATTTACTACTACACATGCAATTCTAGACTTCAGTAAAAATTCATCATTTCACCCTCGCTGATTCAATTCGCAACTTTTCAAAATGCTGTGAACAAATTGCTACAAACTTTTCAAATGTGAGAACATCTGGTGTGATATATTCGCATCTATTTCTGACCGTTTTTCTTCAACTCTCACAGACCTGATGAATTTCTCATAGTTTATTGTTTCGTGACTAATTTTCTAAAATCCACAACTTAACAACATTTTAGGTCTTATCTAATGTCGCTAGCCATAGCCATTTACTCTTTCCTCGACATTAAACTTGCAAGGCTATTCTTCTTCTTTTGTTATTCATATTAAAGCTAGATTAAATCTCACTGCAAAACCACTTTTCATTCTCGTGAGATGCGCAAGAGGAAAGAAAATTTAATTCGAAATTCAATTTTTTTTTTAAAAAAGAAAAAGTATTCTATTAGCCTTAAAAAATGAAAAGTAAAACTGTTAGATAATCAACCAAACGTTCTTGGAATTAAATTACTACTTTTAATTCATCGAACATTAATTTTAAAAAATTCCCCGCAAATCCCCTTTAACATTAATTAAGTTTCAAAAAAAACGCTTTAATTTCTTGTACTCGAGCAAAAACAAGTGTGTGATCAGTGTGCTCAAAGTATTACGGCTTCCATCAGCATTCAAAGTCAAATGAGTTGAGTCATTAAAAAAACTGTGGCAAAGTCGCATAACGTCTTTCCCTGCAGGAAAACCAATTTTCATTTTAAACACACTCTATCAAATATTAAGAAAAGTGAATAAAAATTAAATTAATTGTTTAAATCGATTTAAAAACTTCATGCAAAATTCACGAGTGATTGATAAATCCTTAATTCTTAAATTAATTTTTTTTTAGAGAATATAAAAAAATTATATTTTATTTTAGTTTACTTTACACGTAATAATTTAAAATTATTTTCACAGCATCGCCATCACTTTTTCTTTATTCAACAAGAAAATAAAAAAAACAGACTATCACAAACTTCCCACTTCTGTTTCCATTCCTCTTATGCATACACAACAAGGCCATCGTGAATTCTCACACCAATTCCCCTATATATAAATGCAAACGAAATGTCTTACGCGTTGTAGAAGCAAAATAAAGTCACGTTCGATTAAATAACACCCGCTCGTCCTTACTTTATCCAAAGAAAGCAAAAAAACCTCAGCCTTCATTTGGCGCCATATTGCTGGCTCCCAAAGTGAAGTGGGCAGCCAAGAATAAGAGAAAGGTCTTTTATCTTTGGACATAAGTATACTTAAGAAGGAAAAAAAATGTCCAATGCAATTTTTGGTCAGAGGATTAGATGCGAGTTGGAGACACGTGACCTTTTGTCGACCTTTCAGAACTGCCCCATTGAGTAATGAAGCGAAGAAGGCAACAAGTAATTAGATTCTTTCTTTCTAAAACGATAGTAAAGCTATGTAGGCATGGTCATTTTTTCTTGTTTTTTTGCTGCCATGCTCAAGCGGCATTGCCAAGTGACTTCTAACAAGGTTTAGACATTTCCATTTAATTGAAGGAAAAACCGCATTGTTCACGGAAAACAACTTCAGACTTTTCAAGAAAGATGAAACTCACAAAACCACTATTTACCTTTTTTCATTTTATTTAATAAGAGACTTATATAAAAGAACTTTTTAAAATTAATAAATGTCACTGTACAATACGTTAAAAAAAATACTTACTTGGAAACTTTCATTATAAAAAAAAGAAAAAGAAAACAAGTTCATTGTATCTTAGAAAATTGCGAAATATTTGATATTTTTTCTAATTTTTTTTAACGGTTAAATAAATACAAAATTTAAAACTGGAAAAATAAAAAAAAAATTTCTTTCCTTTTCTAAGTTCGCTGATTTATTTAAGAAGAAAAATATTACGTAAAATTTAATGCAGAAAATCCAATTTATAGAATTTCTACCAGAATATGTCCGAAAGGCAGTTAAATCCAGCTCAGAGATTCAGTTATAAAACATAAAAATAGTGAATTTTATCCGTAACTAAATTCTTTATAAAATAAAATTAAAATGTCAAAAGTTGATGGGTAGTTTCGAACATTGCATTTTATAGTATCAGTTAGGGAATGATCATTTAATAAAATATTTGATTACCTTTTGTATTACAGTAAATTCATTTTTATTTTATTACCCTTGAAAAAACATAAAAGAGATAAATATTCAATTGGTTCCATCAAATTTTAAAACCAATTTTGTTAATACTATGGTAATGAGACGTAAGAGTGGCAGTTTGCGCCATCTCTAAATGAGAACGAAACAACATAGCGTACCCAACGGAATAAATTAAGTCGAATTGTACTTGATTTTAATCACTAACACCGCTTGACAAGGTGTAATGTCATTGTCAGTGCGTTTGTTTGACTAATTTATGCTAAAAAAAGAAACAGTATAACTCTAAAATATTTATTCGCATTCACAAGACGACGTAAATAAATTACAAACCAAATCAAATAATGCAGTTTACATTTGTATATTTAGAAACAAAATGTAACAAAAGTTAAAATACAGTTTTGTTGATTATTGTAACGGAGAATTTAATTACAATTTAGAGTGAATACAAAACAGTTTAAAAACGACAAAGAAAAATTTCTTCACCTTCTTATCTGCACTGCAGATAACAATTGTTAAAAGTGGCATTTACGCTTAATGTAAATATTAGGATAGCGAAAATGAGTGCGCACGCTGTAAAAAGTATCACAAGAAAATGACACAAACTATCTTACCCACGAAAAAAGGGTCGCCTGCTGTTACACGCACGTGCGCAAGAAGACGAGGATCTTATAAGAAAAGTTGAAGATGAACTTCATTAAGCGATCGCATTAGGAACGTTGCGAGCAATAACCAACAGCTTTACTATAAATCAACGAAATGAATACAAAGTCTATTATTACTTTTATTAGAAGTGGGTAAGTTAATAGCAATTTATAAATTATTTTTCACTACAAATAATTACAACAAATTTTTGATAGATGATGGATAATTCCATTTTCAGTATTTCAGAATTATTATTTACCATCGATTAGCAAATTAAAAACAAAACAATTTAAATTGCCAATAATAAAAGAAAAAAAACAAACGCAATTTAGAAAATTGAAATTTTCCCTAACTTGAAACGTTAAACGAGTAATTCCATTTTTCGATAAAATCGTGAAATCTAATTTCAATTGACGATTTTAAAACAGTATATACTGGCTACATAAAAGTGAATCGATCGAATAATCCTCAACATCATCTACTTTCACTGCACTGAGTGTGATAAATGTGCGAGGCTACAGCAGGGAAGTCGCCCACCAGGCGGTCAATTGCTATTGTGCGTGCAATGCAGTGAAGCCCACTCACACACAATGTACAAATTCATTCTCAAAGTGGACAATTCAATACCGAACGACTAAGAAAAATGAAAGGGAAATTTCATTTCGCTTACGCGATCAATTTTTTGCGTATTAAAATAACCGTTAAAAAAAAACTTAAATTATCCGATAACCTTGGGTCTCTCCGGATCGTTGCAAATCTTAAGTGCGTTGTAGAGCTCTTCCTTGCTGATCTGCCGTGCGTTTCCTACCCATCTGGAAACAAAGTGAGGTTAATTAGGGCACTAAGCACTAGCCTTCTTCTGGCTCATTAGTCTCAAAGGGTCACTTAGAGCACGGACTCAAGTCGTTCAGACTAAAGTGTCACTGGCTAGCAAACTTGATAATGAGTTCGCATCCTTTGATTCTAAGAGTATTTCTTTTACATTGCTCGTTTTATTGATAATAACTGCAACATTCTTATAACTATTTTTTTCTTAAATAAATAGAAGTGGTATTTTTCAAAACAGATTTCAAGTGACCAGTAATATTGTAGCGAATGATTTCATTAATTTTTTTTTTTTTTTTTTTTTTTTGCTCATTTGACAGCTTGTGTTTGTTCTTGTTTCGCTGTTTTTCGTAAGTGGTTTTGTTATGAGTGTTTGCAGGTCAAGGCCTTAGTTCTTTTTCTAATTCGATTGCGTTTCTAGTTTTCCGATATACTGCAGTAGGCAAATAAAGCCATCTTTCTTTTGTTTTTTGAGCCAAACTCACAAAAATGAATTAATGGAAAAATAAAAGTAATCTTTGGATTCCCTTTTCTTAGCACAAGCTGAACGCAGCAGTTTGTTGAAAGCGTGCGTGAAGGGCTAATAAATCATAAGTTTTTGTCAGCAAAGTTGACATGTTTGTGTCGTTGCGAAAAATTTGACGGTTATTCAATTTTAAAGAAACAAGAAAATGAATTGAAGGAATTGACGAGTTTTACGAAAAGGCTTTTAGAAATTTCCATTTTCTCGCTCCATTTTACCGTTGTGATGACGTGCTTGACCAGAGACCTTAACCGGCTCTAAAGGTCAATTCAATTTCAATATTTTGTCCAAGAGTCAAGTCAATACGCCAGTTTTAAACATAAATAATTCTTTAAAATAAATTGTAAAGTTATAAAGTGAACTCGACACAAATATTGACATAACGTTGTTTTAAAAAAATTAATGCTATTACTGGGTTTTATGTCTGTTTACATATTAAAATATTCACAAATTCTTTAATGGTGTATTCATGTAAGTAGTAAAGTCTATTCGGATTAGAATGTATCAAAAGTTTTCAAGACATAAGCAGTAGACAAGCATAAATACGGATAAATGTCTGCTGGCCTATAAGACTTGTTGTTTACTAATTTAATATGGCCTTTTCAGTACTTGCCCTCAAAGCTCATGAGTGTGTGGTGTATACACATGCTGGCTAAAATTTAATCATTGTCATTTCCTGTTGCATTAATTATTGCAGAGACAAAACAGGTCACGCACTCAGGACGATCAAAACCTGCAAACACTGAGTAAGCCAAATGGCCGTAGGACTTTCATTTCTCATATTAAATGCATGACTTTCTCCCCTGAGACGACAGATTAAGCGTCAGAAAACTAAAGTATAAGTTGACGGCTCAACTTTCACCTGTGCTTGTAGCCTAAGTACATGTGAAAGGTCAGAAAACGCCAATTTCGAAGAGAGTTAAGGCGAGATAGAATTTAAAAAGTAAAATTCACTTTAAATGACATTAACATGGAAAAATGGTTTTGATTGACTTAATTTGGATTTTCGGTTTGGAAAATGTCATAAATTATATGATCTTTTGACACGAAAAGCACTATTTCAGGTCAGTGCATCGTTAAAATTTCACTCTAATTGCTGACACATAATAAATGCTAACTTTAGTCTGTTTAGGCTACACAATTTCATTACTGGCCATAATCCTCTAGTGTATAATGCGCAAATTCATTTTCCTAATTCAGTTTTGGACGCACTCATTTATAATGCTGACAAAATAACATCAACTATTCATTCATTCGTTTCATTCATTTCTGCTAAATTCATTCGTAATAATCAAACGTCGAGTTTGATGATTCTTATTAAGCGACGATGTGGAATTCGTCAATTGATACGCGCATGCAAGTTTTGAAATGTCAAAAAAAATACGTATGGGTTAACAGTTCACGGCAACCCTTGTTGACAGTGTGTCACCAATGTTGTTGCTTGTGCTCAGAAGTGCAGGTCAAAAGGGCTTCTAATGCTATTAGCCGTTTATTCATTAACCCTTTTCGTTACTGCTGACAGATCAGAGCCAGGAGGCCATTTCGCGGCTGCATTTAATTGAATTTCCATATAAAATAAAAGAGTACATTAGCACAACATCTTACATTTTGATGTGGCTTTCGTTGGCAAAGAAAAAGTAAATAAACTTTAAAAAAATCAATTCCTTTGTTTGTACACTTACTTGCTTTCACGAGTCTTTGAAAATGCGAAAAATGTTTTTATAAATTTTCTTTTCTTTCAATTAACTCGATCTTTTCGATAAAGAAACAACAAGCAATTTAAGTAAAAGTAGAGTAAAATTAAAAAGAAAAAACAAATAAAGGTTTACCATTTGACATTTTGCCAGGTCATGTATGAAATGAATGTTAATCAATATTTTCACGCACAAAACTCTAAACTAGTAAAGTTAAGATGTATCTAAGAAGAACATACCTATCAATCATTAAAGGCAACACCCCTTCCTTGTTGCCCACTTCCCCTAATGACCTCAATGTTCAACAAAATCCAGCGTGATGGAGAAAAATTTAATTTTCTCGATGGAAAAAGGAGACACCCATTTCATCTCCACCCTTAGCAATAAAAACTAAAAGATAAGACTTAAAACCTAGATAAACTAACACAAATTCATTTTATATAAAATTACTTTTCATAATATAAAATTACTCTTCATTATCTAAAATTCACTTTTAAAACATTATTCAATTTTTTTTTTTTTTTAAATATAAAATAACCACCCAATAAGTTGATCGCCTCAAACTATCACTTTGTCTTTGGTAATAAAAATTAAGTGAAATTTCTTTTCTTTCAGTTCGCTTTTCTTGATCAACGCAGCTGCGCACATTTCTGCGGTTCCCGACTCTGCCTTAGCGGGAGGAGTGGAAAAATGCGAGTAATCTCAGTAATTAAAGCAGATTAGTCGCCAGTTTCACAATACACTCCACACTCGTGACTCTTAACTAACACCTGCACTACAATTATGAACCAAATATTCACATCAGTCCCAATTTCACCCGCCCTCATAATTTCCTTTCACGCTTAAATTCTGTTTGAACTCTTCCAAGCCTAAAAATAAAATAAAAATTAAACTTAATGTAACATAATTTAAATTATTAACGAGATTACATATTTAATATTTGTTTTTCATTTTCTTTTTCCAGTATGATATTAGTAAGTATTAACCATGAGTTTTCCATTAGTATAATACATGTTTTAGTGATACATGACATTGTAGTTTTATTTACTTTTGATTCTCCAATAGTCAATTACCTCATTATAAAGAATTCGTTGTACCGCAACGCACGCCCTCCTTAGGGTATTTCAATTGTGGTTTGCTTTAATGAGTAACGAATGTTGTAGTGAGGCTAACAGACACCAAATGCGGTTTTAAGTTTGACCAAGCATCATTTCTCTACCTCCTGTTGTAAATCAATTGACATCTTTGCGATCGAATCAATTGAATCCGTCAGTTATTTTCGAACAATTAATTCCGATTTATGAGATTTTCACAATTCAAAGGACCGAAAGACTGAAAGGATTAAACGAGATACCAAATGCGTGATGCAAATGGATAAAATTATTTCGGATCGTTGATCTCACACTTTTCCGTTTGTTTTATCCGTTTCTATTAATATTTTTATCTGCATGAACAGTCTTCCATGCTCCGAGATCGATTTTCCAATCGAATAAAATTTTATATTCTTTGTTTTATGCATTACAGGCAATTATATCAAACTTTTAAACTAGGAATAATAAATCATTAATTTTCATCGATTTCCTCTGAAAATCATTCACGTATCATTATAGAAACACTCAAATTCCAATGAAAGTAAATAATCGATTCAGCTCGAACTGAAATACATTATTAATGGAAATTGATTAGCGGATCCCAGTGCGTTAGAAAAAGATATTAGTCGTCGTTAATCGAATCAATTAAGTTACGGTCGGTTTAGTGGTCGGTAGACATCTCGTTAGATTCAGTGCTTACGCGCAACACTAACGGCTTTTCACTTTGTTTCTGACAGTCTTTATAATTAAAATTTGTAAACAAAAACAACTTTTGCTGATTAATATTTTATTATATTTGGTTCTTTGATCTTAAAAGTCTTTACATTACAGCGGTTTTATAGCCGATGCTTGAGGTAGAAAATGTGCGTCCATTAATTCTTTAATTTTTAATTAACTAGTTGAGTTAATTAATGATGAATACTTTTAAGGGCAGCTGAAAACAACTTATCCCTGCAAGTTACCGGGCATTAAGAATTTCGTTGACGTAATTAAAGGTCAGTTCATAAATAATTTATTTTTTAAAGCGACTTGCAATGTTTTGCAACAAATTTTTATATCCTTCCTTCTTGCTTTTTATTCTCTTTTTAAAATTTCTTTATACATAATAATAATTAAGTTTTAAAATTAGCAAACTCACAAAAACATTGTGAGCGCTTTATAAATCATTATACTCCATAGATGAGTTAATCTTAATTTTACTCACACAACCGTCATTTAACACCCGAATGAGCTCAGTGACCAGTAATGAGATGTAAAGCTAGAGAAATTATACAGATTAGTAAGAGAGAAGAATGAAGCATTGCTGTACTCGCTCGAATCTGTGCTGCATAAAAATGAGCCGGATACAGACAGTAGAGACATCTCGAGACAAAAGGAATCAGCAAGCACTTTCCTGCCTTATGCTTGGATCAACATCGTTTCCATGCATATCATATATGGAAGGAGTTTGTTAGAAACACTTGAGACCCGACTGTAAGATGGCGAAAGTTATTTAATCCATCTTAAGCGGCTGACGATGCAGATGAAAGCGAGTCGCCATTAAGAGAGCGGCTGCCAACACGAGAATTGGAGAGGCAATTATCCAGTCAACCTCCACACTTATCGCACCGGAAGCCCGAGTGGCGTCAGAAACTACTCTCATTAACATTTTCATAATAAACGATAGCGCAATGTAAGCACAACATTTTCAAGTATAAAACTTAACGAAGTAAAAGAAAAACCTAAATTGAATTTTTTTTTTTCCAAATCTTTTTATGTGCGCTCAATTTCTTTTTCTGACACTTGAGAAATGATTTTGAAATTACACGTTTTGGCAATTATCGATTTAAAAAGAAAAAAATAATTGTGGCATCTGCGCAATAAAAAATTATCAATAATCTGCAGTGCAGTAGCCAAAATACTGTATAGATATTAAAAAAAAAATTACTCGCCACAAGCTCGAGTCGAAGATAATGTAATAACGAGCGAGTCGATTGCCGTAAATGACATTCGAAATTAATTGAAACGTTCCATCATGAGCGAACTACTTCTAGAGATCATTAGGAAATTTAAATCGACTGTTTATTCATCATTTTGTAAATTACAATAAAAATTGACATTGATCAAATATTTAGCTGCTTTAATGCGAAAAAAGTCTGAAAATATAAATTAAATCAGTTGATGACAAACAAATGACTAATTTTAATCCAAAGAAAAGTGCAAATTAACAAAATACAAACTTAAAAGAGCTTTCATTAGCAACCCTATTCTTGTATCAAAGCATAACTAATCTGGTTGAATATAGTTGAATAACAAGCTGCTACAATGAACTCGAATGGGATACAGTCGAATGAGGAACGTGAGAATGAATCACATGGTCGCAGCAGACGAAGAAAGTTTCAAGCTTGATTGCAACGTCACACACTTTTCGTAATTGGCCCTTTACTGCAGCTCACCCAAAATAAGTTAAGCATTGACCATGAAAAATCGGCTGCAGCTCAGCAACAGAACGTGAGCGGAAGCAGAAGAAATTTTTGATGGCCACAGAAAATCCTGATCCTTTGCAGAAATGTCCAAAGTTGGCAGTTTTTTAATAGAGAAGAATACTGTCTAGTAAAGCAATACGAAAAACATCGATAAAATTGCAGCTCGCTTTTAACGATCATTTTCTCGAAAAAGGAAATGGATCCTTATTGAAAAGCTGGACCGAGGTGAATTTGGGCGAACAATACTCTCCTTTGTTCAATTTTCTTTCGAAAAACGTGGCATGACGTCAACCAGATTTCAATCCGTGAGAAGAAACAGGGCTGACAACATATGGCTTCAATTGTCCTATTCCCCGTGCGGTTTTTCAATGCTGTTTAAGGAGTTTGGTAGAAGACATTAGCAGAAAAGACAATGTATTTTTTTCCATATTTTTTTTTTCGCATTGTAAGACGCTTCGACGAAAATAGAATTAGATAAGTGGATTCTGTGGTTGCGTTTTGTTCCAAGAAATTGTTTTATCGATAGCATAAAACACAAGAAGATTGCGGAATAGAAAAGTGGTCTAATTAAAATAATCAAAAGATGATCGAAAAGTTTTAAGTAAACATCAATTTAAGTTGAAAATATTTGAAATGTTGGATTTCTTTTTTTCTTTTGTCTTTTACAAAGTTGGAGAAAAAGAGTATCTTACCTTTTAAGATGATTAATAGAAACGCGAAATAATAGAATGATAAACCAAACCACTTACCTAGAAATGAAAAGAAAACAAAAAGAATTATTAATCAAACAAACATTGTTGTGTTTCCAAAAACAAACAAAAACAAAATTATAATTTTATTATTTTCGATTTTTAAATTTATTCCCTTAGAATAGTTAAAAAAAATTCCAATCCTACTGATAAATTTCTAAACAACAAAAATTCCAGATTTATATAACATAATAAAAAACTATAATAAAACTATGCCTTAAATTGAGTACAAATTGTACCCTGTTGCATTGCACGACAGCTCATTTCCTGTCGCTTCAAGCATCTGATGACCCTCCAATTTACCTCCAATCTTTTCGGCTATGATTGAGTCGGCTACCATACTAAAGGTTCTGTTATCGAGGACCTGTCACACGAGCTTTAACATTATTTCCTTTTGTCTTATATAGCTGACCTAGGCTGCTTCAATATCAAGTCTAATAACAATGATGGTCCTATAATATTATTGCTCGGGCACTACACTGACACCTTCGTCTCACTGATATACAAACCCAGTAGCAAATCATTGCCATGGTTACAAGTGAGACCCACATGAAATGAAAGCTATTGTCAGCGACTGAAATATCAAACTACCATTATCAGAAATCGCAAAGATACACATTCGATATAAGAGGAAAAAATGTGAAGAAAGAAAAAAGCAAGAAGGGGAAATAATTTTTATTCCCTCTCTCATTCTCATCCTGTCTATGGCTGAGACATTGAATTTCCTATTTCACACCGATGTGCTTAGATCAAAGGTCAGGAATGGAAACTAGCAGAAGTAATCAAAATTTCTTTTTTTTCTCTGCTCGTAAAAATCTGTCTTTTATTGCTTTGAGTCACTCGAGCGTAGAATATAAAAAATTCTCACCTAAAGAATAAAGAATAAAAAATTTTTGACAATATAATTTTTTTTTTCAAAAATCTTATTTAATTTATGTAAACACAATTTGTGAAATAAAAAAAAATTGCAATTTTTTTAATTCTATTTTTAATTGCATTTGTGCAAATAAAAAGTATTTTAAAATTGTGCAAATAAAATAAAAAGTATTTTACTATTTATTTTAGTCCAGATTTCTAAATTAGAATTTTGTAATAAAAGCAAAAAAAATCATGTATGGAATTAATAAGATAAATGCAATTTTAATTTCTCTTCTGTTTCATAAATGAATTGGCATTAAAAACCAGATAATGAATAAAAAAACTTTTTGCTAACAAGTTTCATTTCCCCTCGATTTTCTCAAAGCATAGATCATTTGAAAACTAATTACTCGCCAATATTTTCACCAGCTTCTATGCCTGTTAAAAATTTATATAAACTTTATATAAAATTTATCTTTTTTAACTTTATTATTTGTTATTTGCCTTTGTGTTTGT
>JAQFZU010000951.1:0-17166 GCA_034696185.1 Henia vesuviana | reverse complement strand
TCTATTAATAGCTTTGGGTGGCTGTAATCTCTATTATGGTTACCTATTTTAACTAATGTAATTCAGTGACCCTGTTGAGCTAGTGATGGGCCAACAGACAATGTAATTTAGTGCTCAAGAATAAATGTTTTGTTTTGTTAATTCAACTGAATGCTACTTGTTTTTCTACATCACCACCTGCATCCAGAAGGACAGTGGACTTAATTGATGTAAGTGTTTACTCGAAATTTGCACGAATTCGCATATAAACTCGAGAAAACGAGTGGCGAAATAAAACGAGAAAACGAGAGGACATTTTGAGAGAACAAAGGAATTAAACTTTTTCGATCCGGAAAACTGACGTTTTTGATATTCAAGACTCCACATTGCATGCCAAACTGGAATTATGATTACCCACACTCTTGGCAGAAAGCGAGCGGTTAAAGTTTAAAGAGCTAAAATCGAAATTGGAATCATTAAATGTTAACCCAAATAATACCAATACTAATACTTCCTCTTTTGCTAGAAAAACCAATCCAAATGGGAGTAAACAGTCTACAAGCGTGCAGGGACTCACATGTTTTCGTTGCGGAGGACGTGGACACTTTGCGCGCAATTGTGGAACACCTGATACTGGCGAGAATTCTCAAGTTAAGACAAAATCCGTTAATACCATTAAAAAGTCTAAACCAAATAAAAGTAAATCCAAATCTAAGACCAATTGTAATGATAAGGGTAGTAATGCGAACTCGAGTAATGGCAAGTTCTTTATTGTTGAAACAATCGAAACGTTACAAATAAATGATAAAAATTGTGTTCATGAGTGGATATGGAATAGCGGATCAGCATCTCTTATGTGCTGCAATAGGAAACTTTTTACTAAATTTACAGAATGTGCACCAGTGCAATATAAGTCATATGGGGGGCAGTTTTCTGTTACAGGTCATGGCGAGGTCGAGCTTAACTTCAAATATAACAATGTGGTAGATAAGGTTACTTTGATGAACGTGTTGTTTGCACCTCAAGGGAATTGTAATTTAATTTCCGCAAGTCAAGTAGATGATCAGGGTGGTAAATGGATGGGAGGTAATGGCTTGGTAAAAGTAATGAATAAGACTGGGAATAACGCTTTTAGATTTAAAAAATACAAAACGTTGTATAAATTGGAATATCAGATTAGTCGAAATGAATATTTGGAAAATTTAGATTCGAATAAAATTAGTTCGAGTAATTCTAAGGTCGTTAGTCGAGAAAGTTCCGTTTGTAATTCAATTAATTCAGATTTTTCGAGTGAAAATGAGTCGAGTAAATCAATTAATTTAAATCGAGAATACAAAGGTAACAAAAAGAAAACAATTCCTCTATCACCAGAGATATGGCACCGTCGATTGGTACATTCAAATTTGGATTTAATAAATAAAATTTCACGAGACAATGATATCACTAAATTAAAATCTGAAAAATTAGATAATTGTTGTTCTTCCTGTCAGCTTTCGAAAATGGCAAATCAGCCACATTTCCCATTGAATAAAAGGTCGACAAATTCCGTTTCCGAATTGCTTTACGTAGACCTGTGGGGGCCTGCAAAGTGTGAAACTATTAATCGCAGTTTATATTTCCTTACAATAGTGAATAATTTTTCCAGATTCGTTACGATTTATGAAATCAGAAAGAAGTCTGATATAGTCGATAAGATTAAGGAGTTCATGCCAACTTGGGAAAGACAAACCGGAAATAAAATTAAAAGAATAAGATCAGATAATGGGCTAGAGTTTTGTGGGCATGATTTAGAAGAATTTTTGGTTTCTAAGGGAATTTTGCATGAGTGTACTAATCGCTATACCCCTCAAATGAATGGTATAGCAGAAAGATTTAATCGATCGAGTTTAGAAGCGATAAGAGCCATGATTGTGGACAGTGGTTTCTCAAATAATATGTGGGGGGAATTGCTCAGAACCTATGTTTTTATTAAAAATTGTTTAAATATGGATATCTTGGGGAATAAGAGTCCATACGAGGTTAGATTTAATAGAAAACCCAATTTCCGTTTTCTCAGAACAATAGGTTGCAAAACGTTTTTATTAAAACCTAAGGAAACTTGAAAGGGCAAACTGAACCAAGTGTCTAATAAAGGAGTTTAATTAGGGTATGCCACAAGAACACGTGGATACAGGGTTTATTTCCCAAAAGACAAGGTCATCATACAAGGTCTTCAAGCAAAATTTAACGAGAATGTTTTTCCACTTAAAGAAAGTCGATCTAGAGATGAACCAACCACTCGAGTCACTCAGGATGAGTCGACAGAACCAAAGGAAAGATTTACTAATGATAAATTTTTCAAGTACCCAGAATCAGATGAAGAAGGTGATGATGAGTACCAGAAACGCAGGAAGAAGATGAAACATCGAATTGACAACGCTAGAAGGACAAGAGCTCAAACCAGAGCAGCTACTGCAGCGATTCCAGCTCCAGTTCCCCCAATCGTCCCAACAGCAGTTCCACTTCCGGTTTCGCCACCTCCACCTCCTCCACTCTCTATCACATTTCATCCAAGAGTTTCTACCTTTTAGAGTCCAGGAACCAGTGGACTACAGATGTTGAACCTATTAAGTCCAAATAACCCATTTTGTTCTCCTTTCCAAAGTTTTAGTAATTTAGCTACAAGTCAACTACAAGACAGAGTTCCTACGTCATCACCTAGTAATAGTAGAATTTCTAAATGGCGTAGAGAGGGTAAATTGCGTAGAAAAGGGGTTAAGAAGGGTTCATATGATGTTTATTTCATATATGAGGGTAAAAGATTTAAAACAAAAAAGGAAATTCTTAAGTTTTGTTTAGAAAATCAGATCCCAGTGGATCATACCTTATTGGACTTCAATCATAGAAATGGTTTCACAGATAGTTGGTTCATTATGAATATTGGGGAAGAGAATATCCCTGATAATGTATATTCAAATGATAGTGATACGAGTAGCAATGATTCACAGCCAGATCAACATAGTAACGATTTGACAGAAGAGCAAGAGTTCTACGATTCAAATGGGGCTTATCTAGAGGGAAATGATGAATTCCCTGAAGTAAATCTAATCGAAGGGTTAAATCCCAATACTTATGCAGAGGCAATGGGGGAAGATGATTGTCAACAATGGAAGGATGCCATAGACGATGAGTTCGAGACCCTACGCGCGCGTAACGTTTTCCAGGTGATTGAAAAACCCAAAAGTGTCTAGGTTCTTCGAAGCAGATGGGTCTTTGTCCGTAAAACAGATTCGGAGGAAAGGGTGATAAGACATAGAGCGAGATTGGTTGCTAAAGGTTTTTCACAACGTCCAGGTATTGATTATGACACTACCTACGCCCCCGTAATCGATTTTATAATTGTCCGAGTTATGTTGATTTTACTAGTTTTAAACAGAGGTTGGAAGACCATGCATTTAGATATTAAATGCGCCTTCCTTTATGGTGAGCTTAAAGAGAATTTATATATGCACATTTCCGAGGGTTATAAATTAGACACTAACATTAAAAATCCAGTCTGGAAATTAACCAAGTTGCTCTATGGACTTCATCAGGCAAGGAGGGATTGGTCGGACAAGTTGGATGAGGAAATGATTAGTTTAGGTTTTTCGAATTTTAAAACCCACCCGTGTATTTATAATTATAAAAACGTTGCCATAATTTTAGTTTATGTCGATGACATAATTGTTATCGGTCAAAGTGACAACATTTTAAATAAAATTAAAAATAAACTGGAAAGAAAATTTGACCTTAAAGTGTTGGGACCCATTAAGACATTCCTGGAAATAGATGTTGAAATTGATTGTAATCAAATTAAATTATCCCAATCGAATTATGTTAAGAGAGTCGCTGAAAACTTCAAGGAAATCGAATTTGTCCCAATTTACAAACCCATGAAAGTCGGGTTGGACTTGAATAAACTGTATGAGTCAACGATTCATGGAGAAAGTGTCAAAGATGTTGTTTCCTTCCGAAATATAATTGGCTGCTTGCTGTATGTTGCGCGCTATACAAGACCGGACATACAGTTCGCAGTGAACTTTCTTGCAGGCTTCAACCAAAACCCTACCTTAGATGCATGGAATGCACTTACAACGCTATATAACTACATAAGGACAACGCAGAGCAGGTCTTTGATTTTGAAGAAGTCCGACCCAATCGATCAACTAATTGTAAACGCTTACACTGATGCATCGTGGATCAGCGATCTGAGAACCAGGAGATCCTTCTCAGGCTATGCAATCTTCATGGGGACATAACTCATCGACTGGCGTTCGTCAAAGCAGAAACTCGCAGCTCAGAGTACGTTAGAGTCAGAAGTTATAGCTAGCGCTGAATTAATTAGGGAAATTATTTGGATTAAAAGATTGCTTCTCGAATGTAAAATTAGTATTAATACACCTGATCCTGTTATTAACGTTTTCATAGATCATGATGGTACTGTTTTCGCCATCAAAAATCGCATCTTGAATCAAAGGACAAAATATTTAGATGTACGTCTGATCTCGATGAGAGAGCGATACACAATGGGATTGTTTAAGTTGTTTCGTGTTAGTTCTGCCAATAATTTTGCAGATTTGTTTACAAAACGTTTGGTCCAAAGTAAGATAATACAATTGACACCATATTTGCGTTAATAGGAATTAACCCAAATGGGGAAGTTTGTAGATCAATTGTAATTTGTTTTTAAATTATTGTTTCCATACTTTGTTTTAACTCAGAAATATTTGTTTTGTAATTTCGATCCAATGTTTGTTTCATTTATTAGAACTTTAGTGTGTTTGATTTATGTAAAGTGCTGTATATCTTACGTGTTGTTTTAATTGCGATTGTTTAAATGTATTTACATATCGAACATATTGTAATAATGTTAAATAACTTGTATTGTAATTTATAACGTTACATGTAATCAACTTTAGTTTTTGTTGTTGTTGGAGCGATTTGGATTCCCTTAGAATTTAATAAAATGTTAGGAAAAGATTAAAGGACATATGAGTGACCTTTTCACGGTTTTTACTATAGGGTTGAGACACATAAGTGATGTCACGTCTTCATCCTACCCAGAATTCCTTAATGGGGTATTTAAAACTCGGCTCCTCCCCTTTTGCGCCACTTGGCACCACGAATTTAGTTGTTAACGTAATATAGTTATTAATGAAAAGAATAAATCAGTTGTTAAAGTTCAACAAAGATGATTTTATTGCAAACCTACAAATCAAAGGCAACAGGAAACATTCAGAAGAACGCAAAAATCAACTAGCGCAAATTCAAGGTTCTTCGCAATCAAGAAAAGGCGAACGCGTGGTTCTCGATGTTGAAAGACTGAAAAATACAATTATAAGTTAAGTAGCAGAGATAACCAGCGTGGAACTTGGAAAGACGTATTAACAATATTTGAAATTCTCAATTTCTTCTGCAGTCGCTTTCTGAGGATCTGGTGGCATAACTTCAGAATCTATAAATTCCTCCATTCGTTTGTTAATCATATAAAGTCGTATATTCCAGCTCCAACTTTCGAAATTATTTCCATTGAGCTTGGCAAACTGAAACGTCGACTTCTCTTCTTTTATCGATGCAGATGATGCCATGGTCCAAAGTTTCAATCGTTATAAAATTGGAAAATTTCGTATAAATATTGGTTAGTGAGTATAATCGATATTGATACTCACAAATCGTGACCTTATTACGTTGCTGCTGTCACGTATTATTGCCAAAATTCGTTTCTCCAAATCTTGAAATCCAAAATTTTCAAAATGTCTCCTTCTTTGTTGTTAAAGAAGCGCGCATTTACTCGTACAATTCGCACTCAAATCCACACTTTATTTTATTCAAAAAACAGTTAATCTCGCAGTGTAAGTCGTGGTCTGGTGCCCATAACCATTGTGGGCAATATGGACATTTGGTGCGACATCTCCAAATCGATTCCAATGTTGATTGTCCAAGGATAATAGCGCGTTTTTGGATTATTTTCTAAGTCCGTTAGGCCTCGCTTTATTATCTTGATTTACGCCACTCTTAAACTGAGTTTATAATGCGTAATCTTATATTTCAAGTTGTACTCACAGTCTAATGTCCTTGGAGATCTCAGGTAGATCAATTCAATGTATAAAAATGAGCAATGCACTTCATTAAACAAAACAAAACAAATTTAATTGCAGAATTACAAAAAAACGTGTGTTTCCCAAAAATCACAAGAAACCACAGTCCCCCCAGGTACATATATTCATCAAGTTTACAATTATAGATGAATAAAGCCTCTCAAGCTAAAAATAGAAATCACAGGTAAATTAATTATGGCAATTAGTCTTAAAACTTAACTACGCCATCTCTCGTCAACGAATTCGTCACAAAACACAAAACAGCTTCGCTGCTGCAAATTACAATCGAAACATATAATATTATGATTTCTAAAATCTTACATATTAATGTTACAACACTTTTAAACATTAGAATCAATCGAAAGTAACAATTAACATTTGAAACACATTTCTATTACAAAGTGCGCAAATACAAAATAGCGCAAGATACAAAAATCGATATTAAAAATTAATTCCGACCAAAAACAATGAATAATATTAATAATATAATATTACAAAATGAATTAAAAATAATGTCCAACAATGTATTACGACGTATTTACGATTGAAGTCCTCGTAGCTCTCGATATTCCACACGTAATATAAGACGCATCGGAAAACATTCTTAATTCCGTGTTGGTTATATTTGTAAGATCTATAGCACGAAATTTTGTGTGATATAGATAGTTCAACACGTTTGTAACCAATCTCCAATTTTCTATATTGGTAGTGTTGGAGAATTGCGAAAGGTGAGTGGTTGCATTGGCAATGTCAAATCTTGTCCGATTCGCTATGAATTGAAGACTGCCAATAATCTCACGGTATGGACACTTAAATTTCGGATAGTCGAAATGTAGTCGTTTTGTGACGGTGATTTTTCTACCAGTCCGTATTTTACATAAACCCGGTGAAAATCAATTACAAGAAAGGATGTGACTTCGAATTTTATCTTTTCTCAAATCATGACAGGATTTTATTAAGCTAATTAAACAATCAAAATTTACAAATTAAGCACATAAAAATCAGGTTTATATCACCATCACTAATAGAGTGAGAAACAGGATATGGAGTTACGCAGAACTCCCACTAAATATATCTAGCACACCACTAAGCTGAACTAAACTAACACTAACAAGACTACAGCAACAAGATACTAACACAAGACAGGCGCAAATTTAAAGTACGCGATTTTAACATTAAACTAACAACACAAGCCGAATGGCTGAAAACTACTTATCTACAAACACGCTGGGTTACGCATGGGGGCACAATAAAACTTGTGGTCGGTCATGGAATATATGTTTAGACACCTGAATGATGTGGGAGATGCGAGGTAATGCGATTGCATTATTTCTGCCATCTCGAACCTTCATTTGTACTCTTCTCGCCTCGTGCCGAACCGACTTCCGGTTCATTATCCAACAGTTCCTCGCGAGCGAGAGAAATCTCTTTCGCTCTACAACTCAAATCAATTTTGTGCAATTGCATGAAATAACCTGGTTCAACTGAAAATATAAATGTGGCAGCCTCTTATACCCGGGAACAGTAATCATCGACACCTAAAAGGTTCAGTCTCTCACTGTCCAGGGCAGTAGTCGCCTTATTCTACCCGTGTTGATATAGGATCGGCCTAATTCTCAACAAAGTCCCATATGAAATTAATACATCGATTCACAGGAAAACTGGCGACATACGGACGTGTAACCCACGCACCGGATCACTGCCGTTTTTCAGTACAGTGCCGGCCCCAATTCAGGTAAAGCTATAAGGAGTTACCATCATCGGTAGCTTTCCAGGGTTAGGTACGCGCTGAATTTATCTCCACGTCAAGCTATGCGCTAGTCTGTGCGAAATGCATTAATCAATGCGACTCAAAGTCAAGACATTTAGATTAATCATGTTATCAAACATTCAAGGGTAAAATCAAGAGCTTGCTTCAAACCACTGCACCGACTTAAATAGTCAACTTAATCTCTAAACACAAAAGGGGGGGTGAGAATACCCAATCCCAACTCTTTGAACACTCAGGCTATTTCATTTTCATCCAATCGGATGAAATGGCCAAAGTCGTCCACCAAAATGCCATCTAATGGTTATTTACTACAACAAAGACATGTGTTCTCATGATTAGCATTTGGTTAAATCTAACCTTAATTAGCCAATCATAGCCGCACATGTCCAAATTACGACTTTCACACACAAAACTTTATAATTAATTAGTATTTCTTTGGTCAAAGAAATACCACTTAATTATTTACAAAAATGTACTCGACTTCTGGTCGGGTAACACTAAAAGGCGCTACGAGACTTTTAATCTCGTTACAAGTTCCCCGAAACTAGGTGGATACACTGGTGTAAACACTTAGTTTCTTACAAATTCTTTGAAATTAAAACAAAACAACGAATTGGGACCATACAGAGGTGAGCTTGGGTGGGCAAACACTTCCCAATTGGGCAACAGAACAACACTCAGCATCTGCTAATCTATGGGCAGAATATTTACAAAACACTTTCTTCGGATTTTATATCGAATTTCTAGGTGATCACAGTAGTAGCTGGAGCAGACGACATTTTTAGGTTGCGGAATTTTGGCACTAACTGGCGCAGACGGTGAGGACATTGCGGTAACTAAGGTAACGTATCAAAACGGCGGAACTCGGACAAATCCGACGGTAACTTCTTTATTTCTTTTCAGATTTTACGGGCCAGGAGGGCATGGCGTCATCAAACAAGAAATACGACAGGTAAGTACCAGTGGTTGGAAAGGTTTCGATCAGCCTATTATATTAATTTTATTTCAGATGCGAGGATCAAGGCGCTTTTTATTTTTGAAATGATAAAAATGCTTACTGACTGATACCTACTGTATACCAATGTAGTCTGCAAAATAAAATGCTAAGATTTTCTTAAGCCATTACCTGAGTGATATTATTTTAATTTAACATCACCGTCCATGACATCTAAGTTGGCTCGTGTAAAGTTGGGACTCCTACTGTGGTCTTCCTGTCTTTAGTTTGGATGTCTGTTTAACTTCAAGCAACCCTTCGACCGAATTAATTACTTGATGTAGCCAAACATATATTTTTCTTTTTATTAATTGTAATAAAACCCAAACTTAAAACTTATGACTATTAAAACAACGAAATAACACAAAAAAAATTAAACACACTTGATCTAAAAAAGGTGTCGACAATTAGCCAATAAGGCACGACAAGTTGTAGTGCTCAATTAAAATTTAGCCGAGTTGGCCATAAAAGAAACGAGACTGGTACCGGTTTGGTACTTACAAAATAGAATAAAATTGCACACGAAAAATTATTATTATAAAAGACGTAAAAAAACACAGATTAAATTTAAAAGGGAAAAAAAACGTGAAGCTTCACAAAGCAATTAGTGCACTCGCACTCGACCAATACTCAATCCTTTGGCGGGAGTGGTGGAGTTGGTCCCAGAAGTTTTCTATTTCCGGCCGAAGTTGACAGAGGTGGGGATAATTGCTTAGGCGCAATCTCTCGAAGTAACGGTTGGCGGTAGTACCCTTGGCTCATCGCCGTGGCTCTGCTTCGTCCTAAGACCCAATGAAAATTAAGGGCACATAATTTGCAATCATAATTGCTGAGTCCAGAAGGTGAACCGATAGGTCGGAATACTCCTGGCAAGGGATCGCTAGATGCTGGAAAATTCAGGATAATCTGATTAAAATTAACCGTAGTGGAGCTGGATCCCCCTGCTCCGGTTGGAGTAGGTAGAAGCGCTGTGGAATTGGATAGCCCTATATCCTTCAGGTCCCAACAGTCGTATTTGTCCGCCGATGTTTGAGTTGCGGTCGCAGCGGGTGTAGGGCTCGGGGGCGAATTGGAGAATGTCTCCGGGTTCGTGGAGCTGAAACTGGTGGATCCCTCTTAACAGGACTTCGATTTGGCGACTTCTTTAACTGGATAACTGTGTCGAACACAGACTGGATAAAAGCAGGTACCGGTGGGTGGTTACTTGCGACTACGGAACTAGCAACAGTCGCGGGAGTTGACGGGGGAGTCATAATCGCATATGTTGACGCAACTGCGGGTGTTGATGTACTGCTGGGAGTAGGAGGTGACGACTGTGTGGTCACACAAGACGGAACTTTGCTGGCTGGTTGAGGACGGTGTTCCACTGGCAAGGTAGTCGCAGCTGCAACTGCAGCAAAACAAACTTGGCGAGCGGCGCTTGACGTAACAGAGGCTTTTGCTGGGGGTGCAGGAGGTGTCTCGAGAACTGAGGTCTGGACTCGTTGTCCTAGACAGCAAGCCCAGAGCTTGTGGCGGGTTCCGTAACTAAACGGCGGAAGGGCCGGTGGCGCTCAACTTATCCTCGATGAGTCGGTGACCCACTCACATCCCTGGCAAATACTCCATCGTTTGGCTCCAGAGCCCTTTAACGCTCCTTTAATAACTAGTGGGGCTACGTCTGATGCCCATATAGCATTTCTGTCGACATGTCCTCGCAAGGAGCAGTTGGGGCACGCAAAAAGATGTTGTCCTCCCGGAGCAGCAGTGAGCCAGCACGAACCCACGCACAATGGGCAGGTGGCATATTTGGACGTGTCGAAATCAATCGACTAGCGTGGCAATCCAAATTCGATAGCCTTCTGGTTGGCTAACAACCTCTCCTGGAGTTGGGCCTCGACAAAATTCAGGATAATCTGCCGACGTCTATTAGTTCCTGCGTTGTCGGAGGGAATCTGTGAAGGTGCCGGGGTCAACGACGTTGGTGTGCTGACCTCTAACTGTCCCGTGGGATTCCACGAAACAGAGCGCGACGATTGGCTGGCCGAACCATTAGCACTAGATACGCATCCTCGCCCTCGTCCATGGACTGATCCAGGTGCTACTGAGTTTGAACAAACTCCGCTGGTGTCGGATGAATCCATTCGCACCTCGCTCCTTGATCGTGACTGGGCACGAGTGGCACTTCCAAGTTCCTGGCGACATTCGCAATGTCTATGATTTTGTTCCCATACGTAATCTGCGTTGGGATCTTCCTGGGATTCGTCTTGTCCATTCCTTGATTGACAACGAGAACTGTATTTTTTGCTATCCCACGAGTAGGGTTTTTTATCCATACTGAAAAAAATAAAAAAATAAATTATTATTAATTTGTTTAAATTATTCTACCCTAGTAAAACTCGTAAAAATATGTGAATACATAATTTTTCAAGACTTAGATAATTATTTATTTTAAACGGTAGAGATATTATTTCCATGCACGCAAGTTAATTTTAATAAGTTTGGATGGCGCCATCTAACGACAGTTTACGGCGGCTACCATGCGGTAACAAACTTTGCCAATAAAATTCGATTATCGAAATTCTTCCAGAGTTTCTTGACTGAAACTGTGTAACTATTTGATTATACTATCGTTAACTTTAGTTGACAATAGCTGTCTTAACAATTCAACCAAATTTAATAAATTTCATCGAAAGTGCATACTCCACGTATGACAGACTATTTGTGTGAACAAAATACGTCTCAGCATTTAAAATAATCATGCAATTAAAATTTTTACTTACTCTACTTGTACCAGGAGAATTGACAAGTTTTGGGAGAGGCACAACTTCGGTTGAAATTCAACACGCGACTACTGAAATGTTAAAAGTCTACTGGATGACAAGTGACAGATGTCACGTGCGAGTCATCTGGACCTTCGGATTCCAGCACACTTGTGTTCGTACCTTGACCACTCGATCAGATCTTTATTAGTATTCAGAATCAAATAATTTTTACTAATAAAATTCTGACCTAACAACTGAGTGAATATAATACCAAATCTTTATCATATTTAGTATTTTTCACTCTGCGACGTTTTTCTCTTGTGTGACGTTGTGGGACGTTCTTAACACGAGGTGGGGGTGGATTAACAATTATGGCGTCATCTCCAATCGGAGATTTTTCCACAACCTTTTCCAACTCTGAACTTTCAGAAATTGGAGCTAAAACCCCACTTTTATTGCTCGGATTACTTACATGAGGACTCAGCAACCAATCTGGTGATGGAAATTTACCATCTGCGCTACTTACAGACTGATTCTTGGTCCAACTCTCAATCGGGTAGGTGGGTACATACAATTTAATTTGCTTTATATTAATTGAAGGTTTAATAGAACCATCGTTTAATTTTTCAAGCTTAAATGCATGGCCACCTAACACCTGGACGATCTTTCACGAACCATCCCACTTCGGTGCGAGACTAGCAGCAAAGCCTTCTTCCGAATTCGACAGATGATGAGTTGTTTTCCAAACAAGATCACCAAGCACGAAATCTATCAAACGAAATTTCTTCTCATGCTCTCGGCGATGCTTTTCGTAGTTGATTTGGATTCGTTCGTACATCGAGTGATGTGCGAGTTTAATTCGCAAGATCAAAGACGTCACGAATTTTTCTGGATTATTCTTGTTGAAGCGGAGGTCACTCTTAATCAATCTGGGGTCCCAGGAAGATGTCACGATGCGACCTGTGTTTAAAAACAACGAAGTGCTACCTGTGGCCTCGGAGAGTGCAGTTCTAGTTGCAAATGCAAAGTCGTGGATGTACTTAGGCCAGATCGTGTGAACATCTGTAAATATAGCAAGCATCACCTTCAAATCCCTGTTTGCTCGTTCAGTGGGATTTGCCTGGGCATGATAAGTACTCGTTCTAGCTACTTTTATGCCTTTTCGTTGACAATATTCTTTATAGATCGTACTGACGAATTGTGGACCATTGTCACTTATGATTTTCTTTGGATTTCCGTGCCTACAGCTTATTTCATAGAGTTTTTCTGCAATTATAGATCCAGACGCTTTTGCAAGTGCGAATAACTCTAAGTATTTAGTGCATTGGTTGATAACTACAAGTAGCCATCGAAGTTGACCTTTTCCCGCTGGTTTCGGGCCCATTAAGTCAACGCAGATCGTCTCCCATGGGGCCGTCATGCCATGCGGAACATACTCGCCTGCTGTAGGTTTTTGTTGATTTGGTTTGTACTGCTGGCATTGTTGGCAACCACGTACGAATCTCCTGACGTCAGCTGACAATCGAGGCCAATGATATAACGGCTTGGCACGTGCTAACGTCTTGGCCATTCCACCATGAGCACTCAGTGGATGGCCATGTGATTAAACACGGCTCTACGTACGAGTCTACGCGGAATTGCAGCTTTGAATCCATTCCCTGTATCACCTAATTCTTCCTCGAATGTAGGTGCAAAGTAAATAATCATTTCGTCGTCGATTGCGTATTTTCGCAATTTATTTGTAAAATCCTTAGAATATTTTTTACTCATCTTTTGCAGCAAAGATCGTTAAGTAACTTCGTCTGCCTCCAGATGAAGCCAAATTTCGTGTAATTGACGATCTCGTCTTTGCTCAAAAATTATTTCGTCTCTGGTGGGGGGGACATCGTTAATTAATTTTGTAACTATATTATAAAAAGTTTTTTTCTCTATCTCCTCTCCCACCGGATTGTGGGTGATGACTTGGGAATCAACCACACCGTTTACAGTTAAGACACTAGTATCAAAAATATTTTTTAGAGACAGAAATTCATTCTTATCTGTTTTTAGGTCGTCCTTGGAGTTCCAGTTGGGCCAATACTGACGAATTTCGACTGCTTTGATATGATCATTTGCTGGAATAAATTCGTCGGTCAAGGGAGCTCGGGAAAGTGCATCGGCAATTTTGTTGTACATCCCTTTTCGATAGTTGATTTTGAATGGGCCGCATTGGAGTTTCACCGCCCACCTGCCAAATCTGCCAGACAATTCCGGTGTGGACATCAACCAGGTCAGCGCCTGCGCATCGGATTCGACAGTAAACGTGGTGTATTCTATAAAAAGACGAAAACGCTCGACGGCCCACACGACAGCAAGACATTCTAATTTTGGTGTACAGTAGCGGGATTCCGCTTTCTTTAGAATTCTGCTGGCGTATGCCATCGGCAAAGCAGTCATTTTTCCATGACTATCGGGAACTTTTTGCATTAACACGGCACCCAAGCCAACGTGAGATGCGTCTGTTCGGATCACAAACGGTTTCTCGAAATCAGGTTTACTTAAAGTTGTACGTTTGACGAGTTCTCCTTTCAGATTTGAGAAGGATTTTTCATGAATCTCGAGCCACGCAAACTTCTCTGATTTTTTCATCAAAGATGACAACGGTTTCGCGATTGCAGCGTAATTCGGAATGAATCTACGCAGAAAACCAGTCATTCCTAAGAATCGCTGGGTTTCTTTCAAATTCTCAGGTCTTTTAAACTTAGTGATAGCCTGAATTTTCAAGGGATCACTTTGTATATCGTCAGCATTGATGTAATAACCTAAGAACTTAATCTCAGACTGTGCAAATTTTGACTTAGTCATGCTGAGAGTCAGTCCTGCTTTCATCAATTTACTTACGACAATCTTGATGTGTTCGAGATGCTCCTCGAACGTTTTGGAGAAGATAATTACGTCGTCTAAATAGACTAACGCAAAATCTCCTAGGGACTCAGCTAAAACTTCTTCCATCATCTTCTGGAAGGTCGCGGGGGCGTTGCACAGGCCAAAAGGCATCCTAACAAACTGAAATTTACCTTTAGGGGTGTAGAAGGCGGTCATAGGTTTACTCTCTTCATCCATTTCGACCTGGTAGTAACCTTTGACAAAGTCAATGCTAGTAAAGAATTTTGCTCCCCCTAAATAGGTTAGCATAATTTCCAAATTAGGCATTGCAATAGTTTCAGTCACTGTGGCGGCATTAATCCAATGGTAATCAATGCATAACCTATATGATTCGTCTGGTTTGGCAACTATTACTGGGTGGCTAACATACGGACCTTCGGCTTTTTCGATTAAGCCTGCTGAAATCAGTTCGTCCACTGATTTAGTGAGAATTGCCTTTTTAGCTGGATTATACATTCGGTACGGTGATTTCCTCGGGGTACCTTTAAAAACTATTTTATGTTTAATCAAAGTCGTACAACCTGGCTGGTCACTAAAAGCTTGTTTCAGTGAATCTAACACAGTCCTCAATGCATCTTGCTGAAAATCGGAACAGGAAGTATTTTCTACGAGTTTGTCAGTCTATTCAAGGGAATTTATGACGTGCTCGCGATCTAATACTTTCATCGTAACTTTCGAGTTAGCGTTCGGTCGGACGCTTCCAGGTGAAGTTACTTCAGTTTTCTTAAACTTTTTAGGTTTTACAGGTTTCGCATATGAGACAGACCATTCAGGTAAGAATTTACAAGAAATTTTCTGGTCTGCAGGCTCCATAATCAAACCTGTCTTGCGCATGAAGTTATGACCTAAAATCACGTGAGTCGTCTCACGCGGCAAAACGATGAAATTAAAGGGTGTGGACTGCGGTCTCCAATTAATATTAATTTTAATTTTACCTATGGGTTTGTGCAGAATCCCTACTCCTTCAATCCGTAGATTCGGACAAGTAGGCTAGATCTGAGATTCCTTGATGCCCATCTGGTGTATTACCTGCATACCGATGAAGCATCCTAACGCCCCGGTATCCATCAGTGGAAGGGTCTTGAAACCATCTAAATTCACTTTTAGGTGAGGTTTATCAATTCCTGGTTGGCTAAGAGCCATCATCCTCATTTTTTCTAATGCTTCTGATTTTCTAGATTTGATTGAAAGTGGCGTGGCCGTTGACGTGATTACTGTTTCGGGCTTAGACAACTGAAAATTCATTTTATTGATATTATTTTGTATTTCAAAATTTGTATGATTTGAATAAACTCTTGGGGGTGCAGTTATTTTTGAACCACTCCCTGTAGCAAATTTTTAACACGGGGCAATCTTTTGTGATGTGGCCTGCCTCTTGACACATGCTACAGCGGTCAAGTCGTTCAACGAGGGCTTTAAATTCCTCTTTGGTGGCAAATTTGTCACTCCAGCGCGGTTTCTTGTTGGTGGGGGCATCGTCAAAAGGCGGTTGTTTGCGATCTTTTAGGTCGCTGGGTGGGTTCACCGTTGATTGCCTCTTGTTCTGCTTTTGTTGTGGACACGCGTGTGCGTAGTGTCCTGCTTTTCCGCATACGAAACAATTAAAATCACGTTCCTTAACGTTAGCGTACGACACTTGTTCGGTATCGCTTTCGGATTGCAACGCAGCATCCGAACCGGATGGATCTAAAACACTGTTATCTGAATCATTATTGACTAAAGCTTTTACCTGTCGGCGTTGACGCCGGAAGATTTGTTTATCCTTAGAGTCTCGGAATGCTTTTCCGGTAGTCTTATCAGGTTGACTATTCGGTCGATTGCCATTTCGGGTTGCGGACTTCGGCGTGTTCGTGCCTTGGGTGCGGAGTTGAACGTCAGACTCGCGCTTTGAAGTTGTCGGAATAGTAGGAATTGTTTCTTTGACGTCGTACACATCCCGTTGACAAATTACTGCATCGTAGAGTTGATCTATTGACTTTTGTTGGAGCTTGCCTGCTAGCATATGATGTAATGATGTGGTAGACGCTACCCCTCGCAAGGTTAAAGTTGCGCAAGCTGTATCTTCACTTCCGGTTTCGCACCATAAATTGTATGCGCGCTCTACATATCTGAAGAAAGTCTCATTATCTTGTTGTTTAAGGTGGTTAAAAGCTACTTGGCTAGCCACAGCACTTCGATGGAAACGGGTTCAAAATGCCTCTTCAAACTCAACCCACGTCTTTATCTGTGAACGTAAGCTTTTATACCACCTCTCTGCGCAACCCATCAGAAAAGCGGGCACGCAGGTCCTCAACAGATTGTCGTACAAGTCTCCTTGTACTTCAGCTGCAGTCTTCAAAGCCTTCAGAAATTCTTCACACTTTTCTTAATCTTCCTTACCCTTAAACATGGGTACTTCACCCGTCTTGTACGTAATACGACTGGTTACTTCGCTGTTCCGGTTAGAATGGGAAGGACTACTGTTCTGAAACGAGATTGGTTTGCATTCTGGTTCTTCTGCATGACCAGCGAATACTGCAACTGCTCTTCGAACGAGTCGAAATAAGTTACTGATCCATCGGGATTGGTAACTGAACGAGTAGACGGGACTCCGTCCGATCGGAAAGGAGTAGACGTCTTTTTAGCAGTAGGTACTTG
>JAQFZU010000950.1:0-17171 GCA_034696185.1 Henia vesuviana | reverse complement strand
AGGGAGCGGCAGGATGGAGACGACGCGTGCCAGGGAGGGCATCGAAAAGCGCCCATTGACCTCTTCCTGTCTTTTGTTCGACAGGTAAAAAAAAAGTATGGCGGACACAAAAGAAGTAAAGTAAATAAAGGCGGCGTCGCAAACTCGAAATCACATTCGAACCTCGTTATAACGAATCTTAAATGGCGACATCTGGCGAGAGGAAAGTGCAACAGGTTAAGTCTGGGTGTTTTCGGCGAATAAATAAACGAAAATGTCTTTGTTTGTTGCGGTTGCGCAGTTTCGCACTTAATTTTATTTTATTCGCGTCCAACTCCTGCTGCGATTCCCGCTACGGCGCCCTCTATAAACTTGTCATTTTTTTTTCTACGTCTTATAAACGAGTGATTTAGTCACGTGATATTTGAATCGTAAATTTAATTTTGAAATGAAAAAAAATTAATTTTGAAATCGTTAAAAATCATTTAATCGCTATTTTCGACCTTGAAAAGTTTTGAAATTTTCTTAAAGACGAAACTCTTTTAACCCTTTAAATACTCGCGTTACATTTGAATATTTTGTTTATTTATTTTTCTTTTAAATTATTTGTTTTGACTGGAAACGCTCGGATCGCGTTTCTTTTGATTTTTTTTTTTTTAAGCCTAAAACGATAACTTCCGGTTAATTTCGAAATTTCTAAAACTTTTGATTTGAAACCGAAAGTTTAAAAATCCAAGCAGCGACACCTGGCGGCGATTCGTATCAACTAGAAAATAATCAAAAAAAAAATCGAATAATTTCGAAAATAATTAAATTATTCGTTTAATTTGACAAAATAAGCAAATTTCAAAATAATTTAATTAAAATAAAAATTTTTTTGATTGATTTTTAGTTAAAAATGATTACGTAATTATAAAAAAAAAATATTTTTAATTTAAATTTATTTTTTTCATTGCAACTCGTAAATCTTTGTCTCTTGCAGACGATTAATTATTAAAATGATTTGGAAATGACTTGCAAATGAAAAGATGACTTTTCTCAGCAGGTAATAAATATTTAACGAGTTTGATGTGTTCATTTTGTTCGAGCGAAGGTTAAATATTATTAAAATAATAAATTTACAAACAACTAAAAAAAAAATTATTTATGACCCGTGACACGTGACTTTGCAATAAAAAAAAATTCAAATTTTGCCCGGGTCAAATTTTGAACCGGAAGTAGTTTGAAAAAAATTAAAAAAAATTTTATTTTTTATTTTAGGGCTAGAAAAAAAATGGCGGAAGAAATGCAACCGGAAGTAGTATATGAGGTAAGAACGAATTTATTTATGAACCTAATCGATATGGCGACCACGTATTGTATAATGGATGAGTCACTCGCTTATTAATTGATGCGACTCATTTTCCTACGTAATTCGTTTAATCGTCGAACGAGGGCGCGCATTCGTTAAAATATCGAAAATACTCGGAAACGAGTTGGAAGCAATGAATAAATAAAATGGCGGCTTAGAATTGTTTGAAAAATAAATGACGAAAAGCCAACTTTTACCACTCGTTTTCATTATTTACGCTCAAAACTCGAGGGTCGACGAAGCTTCTCCAAATCTGCGCTCGGACATTAAAGCGAAAATTGCACTCGTATCGACTTAAGACTTTTTCTTGTTATTTGGGGGGGAAAAACGGTCGAATTTGAAGTGGTTTCGGTTCAATCATTTGGCGAAAAAGAATGTGAGACACGGGATCCCATTTGATGTATGGAGAATTTCATAAAAAAAAGGACCCGCAAAACTGACCCTCGATTCACCCCGGACAGGATCAATCTGCGCAACTGCGGAAATGGATTCTACTTTAATTACATTTTTCTGTCAAGAATTTTTTTTTCATAAAGGGATTAAATGGAGGTGAAAAAAGTGGGATTTCCGGTTCCGGTTATGAGATTTTTTTTTTTTGTTTTTGTGAGCGCAAAATGGCTTCCGGTTCGATTTTGAATTTTTCATAATTTGGTGCCGATTTTAAATGCAATAAAAAATAATTTTTTTTTTTATTTTAAAAAAGACGATTGTAAAGATGGCGATGGCATCATTAGGAAGCGGTTTTTGGGAGTTAATTAGCGCACGAACGACATGTCGTATACAAGTGCGCCATGAAAAATTCATGACGCGATCAAGCAACGAATCAATTTTTCAGTGTCGAAAAAATAAAGAGAAAAAAATTGGCGCGGACTCCAGCGTTCGCCATATCCAAAAGACGAACACCACTTCCGGTTCGAATTTGACCAATTTTTTTTTTTTTAATTTTCTCAATTTTTAAATTCGACAAATTGTTCGATTATCGATTTCGAGATGGCACTTTCGGTCGGTGTTAAAAAGTGGGGAGTAAAATTAGTGGAGTTTTGGTAAAAATGGAAAAGTTTGTTAGAAAAATGCGAAAAATTAGACTTTGAAATGCGCGAGTGACCGCCATTTACGCACAGGCGCACAAGGAGTGGACGACCAAATATTAAATTCCACGGCGCTCCGCCTTCGGGCCATGAATAGGGAAAATTGAGCGAACACGACGACATAACGGATAAGAATTGTAATGGTAGGGGGCGCATAACGGCCAAAACGACTCAATGTTATTTGCTTAATGGCACGTGGTCGCTGGACGACCAGTTTAAGCCGCTCAAATTATTTTTATTCCCATGTCACGTGCCCCTCCGACGCCATCTTTGCATACGAATGCACATCCCTTAAAAACCACATTCACTCATTAACTAAATCTACCTTTTCCAAAACCAAAAATCTCATAATCCCTCCCCAACCCCACTCCCCCCAATACCAAATTTTCCCCTCCCCCGAAAAAAAATTTTTTTTCACGTAAAATGAATTTAATTTTTATTTGTACCAAAAATCCCCAAAACTTAATTTTCCCCTCCCCCGGAAAAAAATTTTTCTGGAAAACGAATTTAATTAATTTTTATTTGTAAAAAAAAATTCCAAATTTGAAATTTTCCAAACGATAAACGTTATAAAATGTTGAATCAGTGGCCAGAGTGACATCATTCAACGTCATAAAAGACAAATACCCAGTGAGTAAAGACCTAAAACCTAAATGCATCGGCCAAAAGAATTGATTGAAAAAGAAGCGAAAAGCGCGGATTTATTTACCAAAACTTTGCTTTAAAAGTGGGCTTTTTTCGATCGAGAAAAAGGAAAAAAAAAATCGGAAAACAATGGTAATCTCGACAAATTCTAAAGTTTGTGAAAAATTCAGTTAAAGCTTCAATTGCTCTTTTCCTATCGTAAAACAGACGCAATTAAGCTAAAATCCCCGATCGAGATATTTTTTTTTCTCGTTTCGAAACGAGATTATCCCAAATTGAAATGCAGATACGAATCGCGTTTTCTTATTGGTCAATTTTTATTATTATTTTTCCACGATTTTTATTATTTTTTGATCGATAAAAATAGGCTCGAGTCGCTGCCCGCAGCAGCGGCGTTACACACGTGCGTCGCGGTGCGGTTTTGTTTGTTCAACCCTCGTTTTTGTCTCTGGAGGAACCGCTTGAAATGAAAACTTTGGACGAAAAAGTGCGGAAAATTATAAGAGAAGGGGGGAAAATGTTTTATTGACCGTTAAAGTGGACACTCGAATTGACGATAATAAAATTTTCATTTTTTAAGGGAAATATTTTTGTTTCCAAAATTTCGGGGGAGGGAATTATTATAACGAGTAAAATTAATTAAATAAAAATAATTACAAAATGTCAGTCTTGTTATAACGTTAAAACCTCGTTAAAACAAAGTCGCAATCTCGTGTTTTATCAATACCCGTTAATTGGCTGAAGAAAAAAAAAATCGACGCAACTCATTAGCATTAAATCCCTCGTTCCGAATTACGCTATCACCGATTAATTGAATCGAAAATCATCGTCGACCCGATAAAAACCACAAACCAAAATCTCGTTACAATAACATTTTCCTCGTTACGACGAAACCGCGACGAATTTGCGATCGCAATCTCGACATGCACAAAAAACACCTTAATTAAACCAATTCCCCAACCCCTCGTACTCGACTAATTTCTCCTTTTTTACACTCCCCCTCGAGTAATATTTACACCGAATAAACTTAAAACTTAAAATCCGATTGTTTCGCTTCACTCGTTTTCAACTGTAACCCATCGGTACCCGCAAAAAATGGGTTTTCAAACTCTGAAGGGTTCGCGGACCTTTCAAAAACGTTAAAACGTCGAAAGGTCAAGTCCCATCTGCCGATAATTGTACTCTCTCCCCCCCAATTTATTTATCCCCGCACGAAATTTACCTTTGGGCTCGAAAACCGCACAAAAGGACGATGGGAAAAGCAGAGTTGCCGAGGGACGGGAGCGTGCAAAACATCTGCGCATGCGTGTTTTGGCTATTGAAAAATGTTGCACGCGCCGGGGTCAGTGTGCATCTGTTACCCCTTTGAGGGGTTTTGAATAAAGCGAAGGTGTGGATTGATGATGGGGGGGTGGGGGTTGTGTGGATCCAATTGATTTTGATTGGTCGCATTTGCCCGTATCGTCATCGTTTTGACTCAAAGTAAACATGGAGTGAGGTTCGCGCCCGAAGGTTGGGGGGAGGTGGGGGCAATATCCGAGATTGAGTGCATCGAAGGCAACCTCGGTATAGTGAAATTGCATTTTCTCCTATTTTCTATAATTTAAAAAAATTGTCGTTGTAACGAGGTTTTACGTTATAAGAAAGTTGATTAAATAAAATTTTAGCTTTTTACATTTTTTTTTAAATGTTTTTTTTTTTTTTTTAAAAAGAAAAAAGATGAAATTTACGACATCTTATATCAATATCTGGTAGATATAAATTAAAAGGGTTTAAAACGCTTTTATTTCGCTCCTAAGTATATGACAAACACAATGAGGATTACACGCTGGACTTTTCCAACACTCAACCTAATTAAAACGATAATTAATAAAGTGTAGGCGTTAATTAAGAGTCTCTTCAAAGCTCCTCTCCCTCGATCGTTAAGAGCGTCGGCCACTCTTCGGTCCACCGCGGGGGGGATCCACCGACTCAACCCTTTAATTTTTAAATTAAAATTTCATTTTTAAATTTTAAAAAAAATTTTAAAATTAAAAAAATTTTTTTCAGTAATTTTTTTTTTAAAAAATTTGTGGTGAAATTCGATTCGTATTTAAATTTGCTGGCAACGGTCGCCAGGGGACGACTAGGCGCACAGGTACTGCGCAGCATTAGCATAAGACCCAACCCGTCCCAATTAAACCCGACCGCGAGATTAATCCGAGAACTCCGACAAACAACTCGGTATATGGGTGGAGTCTCCAATTGCACAGTTTTCCATGTAAATATTTTTTCTTTGATACCCCCCTGCCTCCTCCTCCTTTCTCCTCAGTTCGCCATCTTTTATTCTTTATTATTTATTTTCAACTTAAAATAGATGCGCGGAGAAGTTGTGCGGGGAAGCTCGACATTCGTGCGGAGTTTTTCTTATTTTTTTAAATTTTTTATTTTGGTGATGGAAAGGAACCGGAAATTGTGGTATTTTGGACCGGAAGAAGTTGGAATTGAACAAATTTTTAGATTTTTGAGTGTCTAAAAATTCAATTAAAAGCTTAAAAATAGCATTTTTCAAACGGAAGTGCGGTTGTAAACTTCTAAAACGTCATTTCCGGTTTTTAAAAAAAAAAATTATTTTGCACCAAAAAATAAAAAAAATATAAAAAAAATCGGAATCAAAGTATTGGAGTGAGGGGTGTTGGAAATTGCTCACTTCCTTCGATTATAGGTGCTGATGGGGTTATTGTAGGGTTTACGGTGCGGAGAAGCCAACATTTGGCTCGCACAGATGGAAAAATCAAACGAATTTAAATTGGAAATGTCGGCTCACACTCGCCGTTCTTTTCTCGCCAACGACGACGCGATAAGACGAGAACGACAAAAAACGAGCGACGCCAAACGCACGCATGCGCGCTCTGTCAATATTTTTGGCCAATTTAACGCCTTTTTATTCGTTCGGTCGCGGAAGCGTCGTAAAAATCGACATTTTTTTTTTGTACGCAAAAATCGTATATTCAAAAGATTAAGTTTTGGCGGCGTCGCCATTGACCGCGTGCGCTTCGTGTCCCAGTAATGGACGGTCATTAAGGCCGTGCAGGGACAGCGGTGCGAGCGACTCACATTTGAATAATAAGGATCACCTTGGTAACGGCTCCAATTCCCCATTCTGATTCCTCATCTCTCACTCCTCATCTCCCCCCCTCTCTTTCTCTCCCCTTTACTCTCACTCACTCGACCAACGACCGAATGACTTAACTGGGTGTGGGGGAGGGGGTAGGGGGGGGTGCGGAATTTGAATTTTCGATTCGAAATGCGAGATTAAAAGCTTTTTTTCAAGTTTTCACTTCCGGTTTGCTCGATTTTCGGGGGTGGGGATTTTCGGACCGAAAAAAGAACCGGAAGTGCAGTTTTAGATTTTGTGGTGTAAATCGAATTTTAATTAATGGCGGTTTTGGTTTTGGTTTTTGGTTTTTGGGGGGAGGGGGATATTTGATTTGCTTATATAAAAATCGATGATTTTTCGACGAATTAATAGACGAACGAGACTCGTGACATTATTTTCATTTCTCTGATGGATGAGGGAATGTCGGGCGAGTCAAATGTCGCGATCTCGTATCGCGAGACCGTCGTTCGTGGACCCAGACGCATATTGCGCAGCTGTCCTCATCACTCGCCTCCCCCTTCTTCTCGGTCTCATCTCGTTTCGCTCGCGGCCGCGGGGGGCGCTAATATGGCGGGGCCGAACTCATCTGAATTTCAGAGTGGGGGGACACGAGATATCGACACAAACTTAAATGTTTTATACGATCGCCAGACTCGGGTTGATATTTGTTGGCCAAAGACCCGTTTTGCGCATGCGCACTTTGTATATGCCTTTTGCATTGATTTTCCTTTGAGAAACAGGCGTTTGTGTGATGGATTACGTGACGAACGAATAACGACTCGACCGTTCCCACGTGATCAAAAAATCAAATAAAACCGGAAGTCAAACATTTTAAAAAACTTAAAAATACGCAATTTTCACCCAAAACAGTTTTTCACCCTCCCCTTAAATCTTTACCCACCAAAAAAGGCACTAAAAATTGTTAGGTTAAAAGTGGGTTTTTGCACGTTCCCAGAGAGATAAAAGCGTGCAAAGAAGCGTTAGTGCGAGGAAGGAAGGAAAAGGAGGTTGTGGCCGCAATCCGAGGTTTTGGGGGGAGGGGAAATGTTGCGTTGCGAGTGATGAATGTTGACACCTGAGATAAAGGCTCGAGCGATTTCGATTGGCGAATCTTTTCATTCGATTGGGCCCTATTTTGTTGTCGCCACTTTTTTCGTTTCCCGTTTTAAAGTGCTGATGAGAACACGAGAACTGCATTCCGGGGATGGGAAAATGTCGAGGGGGTTGAAGACCACTTAAATAAGGTGGGCGTGCGAAAACACGTTACCGGAAGCCTCCTTATCGAATCGTTCCGACCTGTTCACATTTTTTTTTTAAGATTCTCGATTTGGGGGATTTGAATAGCAACTTCCGGATCAATTTTTATTCCAAATATTTTTTTTTTAACCGGAAGTTGTGTAAGAAACAGTTTTTGATATTTGTTGTTGTTGTTTGTTGCGAAGAAAGCGACACCTGTTTATGATGGGACGATATTTAAATTGGCGCTGCTAAGAAAAATGCGTTGGAATTAATCAGTGCTGCAATTCTAATTAGAAACGTCTCGCATCGTCTCGCGTTACTCAGCGACGGTTGATACGCCAACGGATTTTAAGAAAAAATCTTTTGCACGAATATAAAAGTTGTATTTAAAGATTACGTCTTTAAATATGAAAAAGAGAAGAATAAAACGAAAAAATTGTAAGTGGGATCGAGGTCTAGTCACGCGTTGACCATTGGTTGGGGTCGCGCATCGACGGGGTCACCGAGATCAGACGACGAGAAAGACAATTTTTCAACAATAAAAATTGAGTGGAATAAATATTTTTGTGTTTTTTTTATATTAAAATTTTTATAAAATTCTAAAATATAAAAGCAATTCTTGCTTTTATTCGCGAGTTAAGCAAATCCCATATAAAACGAGGCAACGATTATAATATTTTGTTTTTGCCATTTCTCCATAGGCCGTGCACCGTCTAATTACATCGTAAATTTAACCCAGACTGCGCATTCCATTTAGAAGCCAACGTTTAGTGGACACAACGAGCCTTTTCTTAACAACCGCGAATAAAACATACAAAAATAACAATACTCGGGCGCACCTTAGTAATTTATGTAGCGGCAAAACACGCGTAAAATAGGTTAAAAATGGTAAAAACACGTGCGGAGATAGTGTGCGTTGCAGTCGAGCCCAATACCGACTTTAAGGCGGTGCTTTTTCTTTTCTTCCCAATGCGTGCGTGCGATAGCGTTTACACACGCAAATCGCTCGTAAATGTCCGAGTTGCATATTTGCACCTACAAAGCCTCAATAAAATGTTTTTTTTTTTTTTTTTTCTAAAATGGCACACAAATTACTCATTTCGTTCTATTTTTTTCCCCTCCCATCGAATTCGTTTTTTCGCACTTTTCGTGCGGTTTCAAAGTGAATTTCCTGTTTGAATTGGACACACGAAATTTTTGGTCGCGTGAACCGGAAGTGATTGGTTAATTTTTATGTGATGGTCGTTTAATGCCAAGTTTTAACATTAAATTTTGTAAAAGTTGAATTAAAAGGGCAAAGCGATTAGTGCGACACAATAGACACGCGCAATAACCATAAATCAAAATGGCACAAACTTTTCACTTGCCAAAGTGGCGAAAAGGGCCTTCGAAAACCACAAATCAAGTCTCAAGACGGCCGCAAAGGGTTGAAAAATCGTCGATCCGTTACCGAGGGACTGAAAGGGTTACCGAACTTGGACTAAATTCAACGCCGTTTCCGCTTGTTTCCCGGATGATGCAAACACCACTTCCGTTTCATTCCTGTTTCGCACGCATGCGTGGCCATCGCTCGCTCTTCCGGTGTGTTTCTACCCATTGTCGCGTGATTATTTGCGCTCGCTTTTGTGCGGTCATGAGACTTTTTAAATAAAAAAGAAAGATAAAAACGAACAAAACGTGACCTTTTTCTTTTGTTGTTTATTATTATTTTTCGTTTGATTCTTTGACTCATCAATTTCCGAGTAATAAAAACTCACCTGTAATAATCACGACGGGACACTCGACGATAATAAAACTGAAAAGTTTTTTTTTTTTTTAATTTATTTTTTTTTTGTCTTTGGGTGTCGAGGGACTCGAAATGATCCATCGCAATTTTCTCGAGTTAGTCAACTTTTTCTACTTTTTTTTTATTTTTCCACATTTTTTCACATTTCTTTTTTTCTTTTTCGACTCCAGAGACCCGAAATCCCACGCAATAAGAGTCGTATGACACACTGGGACCGAGATGCAATTTATGGCTTAGTTGGACTCAACAACCAATGGGTTATCGGACTTGGCGAAATCGATAAGTGCGATTCCATTGTTTTTATACTTTAAAAAAAAATTTTTTTTGAGAAGTTTTAATTGATGTTCAATTGTTTTTAAAATACATGAAAACGAAATTTCGTTTTATTTGTCATTTTTGTTTTGTACAATTTTCATTCGGTGCAAAATGTATTAAAAACTGTTTAAAATTCATGTTTGACTCGTGTTTTAACTTTGTCTTCGTTACGATTCATTCTTTCGTATCGTTCGTCGAAAAACTTGAAAATTGATTCGAAACTGTTGCAACTCGTTCTCTCGTGCATTGTTGTACCTTGAATAAAACAAAAATATTTTTTAGTTTTTTTTTTTAAAAAAAAATTATTTTATTATTTCCAAAAAAATAAAATTCAATTCTCACGTGATCCACCATCGACAATTGGAAATTCAAAAAAGACAAACAGTTGGGCGATATAACGGAAAGAGCCGAGAGTCCACGGGGGATGTTGATTTACCCTCGCTTTTACACCGCCACCACGTTGCATGTCTATCGAACTCCATTGGAAAAGGAATCTACAATTTGGCCACGACCACAGCGACTGAATTTCAATGCACATTCGCCTCTTTTCTCGTATTCCTCGCTATCCCTCGTGCAAATAGGGTTAGTTGGAAACGGTGGCGCCCTCTCGACCCGCTCGCACTCCCCTTTGCTAAAGCTCTCGATGACCCCGAACTCGGAATGTGGAAAAAAAATATATAAAAAGAATTGAAAATTCTTTTTTTCTTTTTCCACCGCAGTTCATTTTGCGCTTTGCTCCCATTCGGTGTTTAAAATAAAAGAAAATTCCAAAACTAACTCACCCCTGCGACTTTTGCAGTTTATTTTTACGAGTGTAACCGACTTTGGAAAAAGTGAGAAATTTGCAATTTTTATAAAGTCTCGCAAAATTACCATAGCAAAACGTCCGCATCAATTAAAAAGAAAAATTTTCCTCTTCTACGTAATTATTCCCATCAAACAAAGAAACAAACGAACCAATTGCTATTTTAACAAAACTCACGACCTCGTTAAACGGAAATTCAAAAAGCAACCCCCTCGTAGCTCTCGCTCGGCTTCACCTCGGTACCTCCTCTTATGGGAAAAAGATGAAACTCAAAGCCTGGGGTGCTGACAGAAGCTTGATGATGTAATCGCTAATACCACCTGACAAGGTTAGGCCTAACTTAATGCAAATTAGTGACCGCCAGTTTCTACTCCACAACTCAACTCGCTTAATTAAGAAGGCGGATTAACGTCAAAAAATAAAAAAAAAATTCTTGACCAAAAATTTCACCCCCCGTTGAATAATAAATGTCGGGGGAGGGATAATAAGACAGTGCGCTTATAATGAGAAGTCGGGGGGTGACACAGAATGGGATTGGTGTTGGGGGCTGCTGTCGAAATGAAACATTATGAAATATGAACGAAAAGCTGTCAAAAATGTCACGTTGCAAACAGAACGCTTCATATGTGCCCGCAGCCGAGTGTGAGCGAGGGTCTCTCATCCCACTCACAATAGCCGAGCCGAAAATCAATAGCAAGTTGTCGGTGGGTGGAGTGAGTGAACGCGAGTGAGAGGGCGCGCTGGGCTGGTGCTCGAGGTCAGGCGCACCCGGTCACAAATCGACGCACGGCAAAGAAACAAAGCGAGCGTGTCATCATGCAGATCCGCACGTCGTTAGCATAACGTGACACCCGGTTATGTTGGCCATCCATCACTCGGGCGTTACCTCTTCGTCGTCGTCACCTTGACTCACTCGCTCGTCAGCTCCCGTGTCTTGTTTGCGGTCGAAGAGTCGGTTTCGAGGGCTGGAGAAAAGCACTTCCACTCGGGGTTGGGGTTTGTGGTTTTGTGGGCGAGGAGTGGACGAGGGGTTGTTGATGAATGGAAAGTGGTGGGAGAAGGGGGTGGGCCGGAAGTGGGATTTTCTGAGGGCTCCGAAATTGGATTTTTGATGCGGTTTTTTTTATCGAGATTTGGGAATTCGACTTCCGGTCCTGGTAGGGATTTCGGTTTTTGTGGGGGAGGGTTAGGGTGATTAGAGGTTGCTAATAAGAAATTTTTAGTTTTGCAATTGGCAAATTTCGAGTTTTAGTGCTATTTCGATGGACGAGTAAAAGCACTTCCGGTTTAATTGGACCTTCGAGAGTTTGGGATCACCAACTAACGTAGTTGGACTCGATGCCTGGAAATTTGTAGGTTCCTAAATAAAACGGAAGTGCGATTTCAAACCCCTCGAAATTCTCTCGAGACTCGCGCTGACCATTGCAAATGCCAATGGTGTAGTTTGAGTCGATAGAGTTAAGTAAAGGGAATGGAAATTTTAAAAAATAAAAAAAAATCTCTTTACACGACTAAAATATTAATTTTTAACATTTCACATTTTTTATTTTTATCTTTACAAAAATTCATTTTTTAACCTTATAAAAAACCAAGTAATTTTGCAACATTTGTCATTTTCTAAACGATGCCACGAACCGCGCGCGATCGAAGCGCAAAGCAGTCACGAGGGACAGAGGGCGGAGACGGTCACCGATTGAAAATAATGCATTCACGACCACGAACCATGCCCAGAGCATGCGCAATATCACATTTTCACTACTTAACGATATTTCATGCTTCAAAAAAAAAAAAAAGAAAAAATCAAATGACGTCACCGTCCGCACAAAGCGAATTGAAGAAAAAAAAAAGTAAAAAGGAGATTGGACGAGAAAAGCTGACGTAATTGGATTGGTCCGAATGATGGTCAGTTATACCGGAAGTGACCTCTTGATTCGAGCCAGCAGTTTCCTTTACCCTCTCGGGTGATCTTCCATTACAAGGAGCGCGCCCCCACACACCAGGGCTATCAGACTCTTGCCAATCACTCTGTCCCTATGACAACGCCGGGTCACGCACCAATCAGACAACTCGGAGGAAGGTCAAACGGTTGGCCCACGGACCCGCCCGCCCCGGCCGCCCCCGATCGTGGCCCTCGCGACCACCGTGGCGCATCCCTTTGAACCCTCGAACACTCCATCTCCACTTGAAAACCGCAACAGGTTTTGCTTATAATTCATAAACGACGTCGTTTGTCATTTTATTAATAAATTATCTTTAAGAAAATATTTTTAAAAAATTTATTTTTAAAAAAAAAAGAAAAAATTTTTCCGGCGCGAGGAATTTTAATGGCGATGTGAAGAATTTATGGTAAGATAAATAACAAACTTATTGATTCAATTAAAAGAACAAAAGAGACGCTTGCAACTCAAACATGGGAACAAAAGAGGTTCTTGGGAAGAGCGGGTTGCGGTGGTTGGTGTGTGTATGGGTGTGGAGAGACGTAACAAGCGCCCTTCGTTTGCGGCTTTGCTCGTTGCGATAAACTCGTCGTAAATTGATGACATTTTTGATTTCTTTTTAAAAATTTTCAAAATAATTTTTCTTAAAAAAATTTTATTCTAAATTAATAAGAGGTTAAAAAGCCAACTTTAACCCTTTTTATCCGAATCTCCCCTCCCCCACCCCCATCCTTCTTCTCATCTCTTCTTTCTACGTGATGGCTTCATTTTCCACACGACGGAACAAAGACGCTTCTGATTAATTCGCCAACATTATTAAAGAGCGGACCAACCGCCGCCACAAGCACCGCAACCACCTGATTAATGCGCGAGAATAACTTCGACTGTTTACTCTAACGTCTTTCTCTCACACCTCTGATTGCGCAAAACTCGATCAATTTTTGCCTACCCTCAAAAAAAATCTCCCCTCCCCCGTAAAGCTTAACAATTCCTTCATTCTCTTCACACGCGTGATTCTCGGGCTGCCGAGAGAAGAGAAAAAAAATGGAAATTAATATCGGATGGCGTGGCACAACAAGATAGGGCACGCTGGCCTCTTTCTCCCCTTTGTTCTCATCCATTTCTCGAGCGACTCTGCTCGTCTCTCGCTCCCTCTCTCCCCATTCCCCTTCCGCCCAGTGGCTGGCCAAAGGCGCGCGTGCGTGCGTCGGGCGCACTGATAAAAGCGCTCGCAATGAATGCTCTTTCACGCGCCATAAAACGCACGGCCAGCGGACAAATACTGCGAGGCCCTCGATGCAACGTAGTGTGGAAGGAGGGGAACGAGAGATGGGGGATGTGGGGATGTGTTGTACGAGATGGGGGTCCGCGTATCGCCACTGCACCCACCGAGATAGGCGCGAGGGAGACGGCTGGCGCACGGCCGGAAAATAAAGGCTGACCTACACATTAATCGGAAAGGCAGCAGCAGGAAATCAAAAGGCTTATCGCGACCGCACCACCGCCGTTTCCCAACCCCCACATACGCACACACTCCCTCGTAATAAGCTACTTTAATAATTCAGTAAGGAAATTGGCTCCTGCAACACGTATCGAGGTGCAACGTGCTTTTCTTGACCGGTTGAATAAAACCGATCGAAAGTTGCGAGTGACGATGGCAACCCATTAATTTTCTTACTTGCTTAACTCGTCTTTTCATTTTCGGTCTTGCGAAACAATCACAGTCGCATCGGTTGATTAACCGCTAAGTATTGACTACTTATTGCTTTTTTGTTTCCGAAGAAAACAAAAAAACACGACGGTTGCCAAGCATAAAATAACGACTGAGCAGAGTCGAGTATCAACGACACTGCAGGGGAAAGATCCGCGGATAATCGACAAATGCCGATAATCCTATATATTACGTTACTAATTTGCTCTTTTTTTCGTCTTATTTCATTTATTCGGCTTTAATATCTCCCCCATCCTTCGTTTTCGATATTTATGCGGTAATTTTAAAAATAAAAAAATGCTATAAATTACCCCAGAGTCACGCACGGATAATCGGCGAGCGGATAATCGCGAGTCGAGTGTGAATTTAATTTCGTCGACGGACACGAGCCTGGGATCGGGTGTCGGGTGGTGGTAAAGCGTGGTTGCATCGGTGAGTTTTTACAAGTTTGAGAATCGTTGCCATGACGACCGCATCCTTTTGTAAAATGGTTATCAGTGTCCGGTGAGTTGGGAAAGAAAAGGGAAAAGCGATATGGGAACGGTGGTGGAGAGAAGAGGAAGGGGAACGATGTTGTTGGCTTCGATCGCTTGTTTACCGCTGACTTTGGCCACTGCGCACGGCGGAGAAAGAGATGCAAAGAGCGGAGCGTGTAACGATCGTTATTGCGCGTCGTCTGGGAGATGAGACACAAAAGGCCATTTTGTTGGCAGCTACAGTTTGTCACTAATAGAGGGCAGTTGCGGATAAAATAAGCAAAGGTGCATCCGTTGGCCAACGGTCTGTTTCAAATTCGGTTTCGATGTTATTGGCTCGTAAGGCTACGGAGTCGCAATTTATTATCCGCTCGCATCGATCGGTCGTTCGTAGACGAAAATAAAAAAATAAAAGGAAAAAGAAACAGCAAGAACCGGACGGTGTTGGTGGACGAAGGCTTATCGGTTTGGCCTCTACTTTTGTCGTCGAGAAAACCACCCTACGAGGGCGACGCCCTTGTCCTACGAGGGGTCGTTTGGTCAGTGCACCATTTGTCAGACTTTGCTACCGAGTATTGCGGTCGAGTTAGAAATTTAATTGGTTAATGGAGGCCCTAACTCCAAATATCTGGCCTCTACTGCAATTTCTGGCTGGATTTACAGCGCTCTGAAGCCTTAAAGTTTAGCTATACGATTAAACTTGCATAGTCGATAGAGAACTTTCTATTACAAGTCATAGAAATACCTTATAAGTACCATAAAGATAAATCAATAAAACCAGTTTCCTTGACAATTCAAATTTACTACATAAAATATATCGTTTTAAGAAATAAAAGGTGTAAATACTGATACGAGCGGCCTAGTCTGCATTTTACGCTTCGTTTACGACAGTTGGGCTTCTGGCGTATTTTGAATACATTTCCATGCGTGGCTTTTCGGTCGAAGAAGACCGTAGTCGGCGCGACACTCGGAACGTCCTGCGAAAGCCGGTCCAACGACGACTCGTAACCGAAGGAATGCTAAAGTACCGGGCGACCGATCGATATCCGTCAAAAACGTGAAATGCCAACGAGAAGATTAGACTCGGACGTTTGGAGGATAAAAGAATGGACCGAAGCGACTTTGGCTTACCGTCGAAATTTTTAGAGCAGAGGGGGCCGTAGCAGCAAAGTATAAACTGTATTGGATTAGTCAATCACAACAGAGGCGGAAACGCGAGCAAATCAATCACGTGGGGCTTAGTGGCAGCTGCATTCCTCCAGAGCCCTGCTGTTTTCTCGCCCAATAAGCCCCCAGCACTCGAAATTTCTCCAATAGCAAACTTGCCTCATAAATTTCTCCTTTCCTTCTCTCCGTCTTACCCCTTTAGCCAACAAATATCGGCTCTTGTCCTCGCCCAAAACATCCAAACTTGTCATCATTTTTCCTTTTAGACCTTTTCAACTCCAGACCTGGATCTTCTTCACTTATCTGTCACAAGATGTAACAACTTGTTAAGACCCCCCCAAAAGAGAGATTACCGCACTTTTTTTTAACTTGATTTTATTGATTTTTCTCTCACTCGAAACTCCCTCTCTTTTTGACTTCCATTCCACTTATATTTAATAGCCTTCCATCAAGATCAATGGGCCTTCAATGGTGCAATACGAGCTACTGGTCAGAGTCGAGGAAAAAGCAATAAGACTCGGCTCTATATGTGTGTGGCTTACCTTTGGTAAAAACACAAAAATCATTTTATATATATATAGATATGTAGGTATATATATATAACTGAAGAAAAAGAAATTGGACTGAGTCGGTGCGGTGAATGGCGCACGTCCATCTGCACCAATAAAGATTTTACTCGCAAAGGTCGAGCGAGTTTGACCACAAACTCGGGGCTTGTGAAAAGAAATTTCTCCAAGCTTTTCCAAGAGGTATTTAGGAAAGAAAAAAAAAAGATATACGAAAGTGAACAAATATTGAAAGAAAAAAAAATGTTGCTTCAAAAATAAGTAAACACAACACACTTGACGGGATTCTTTGCATAATTAACGAAGCGGGCATAATGAAGAAACAACATGCATAGATAATCAACAACTTTTGGCTGGATGTAAAGCTTTTGCTAACAGCATTTCAGTGTCAACAAAATGCATGCCAACCTCTAGGGCGTTTTTAGCCTAAAAACTTTTTCGTTGCTTCCGAGTTTGTTGATGCCAACAAATTTTCTTCAAAATGTCAATAATTTGCTGCCATTTTCTCATGTTTTTGTTTACTTTCGAGCAATAAAGCATTTTTAAATCATATTGTGTCTACAAAAAAGTGTTTTAATTCTTTTGCAATATTCCACTAGTCTTAAATCGAATTCAACAGCCTCTCCATAAACAACCCGTTCGATCCATGCTCGAATGATATAAGGCAGTAATAAAGAATAATGGCTGCCTGACTAAAAGATTAATTTCTGATGTATTATTTATATGTATAAACATTGAAGGGAAATTGCTGTATACAACAGTAAAGGCATAAAGGAATGTTTTGTATGCATTTAATATATGAAAAAGTAACTTAAAGTAACTGAAATCTTAGTTTAAAAACTATTTTAATGTTAACCTCAGACTAACTAAACACGGCACTACCACTTTAATACGCAGCAATTCTTCCTATAACCAGTGAAAATATTTTTATTGAATTTTGCAGTGATAATGAATAGGTTAGATGGCT
>JAQFZU010000949.1:0-17190 GCA_034696185.1 Henia vesuviana | reverse complement strand
TAATATCACTATCGGACTTATCACTATCGAGTAGTATCGATATATCGATAGTCAAGCTCTCCAGGCACATCACTACTTGAGACTTTTTATCTCGTTACAATTAGAATGTAATATAAAAATGCTCAAAAAATGATTTGAAAAAAATCATTTATGATTTTATGAAATGATAACATGAAAAAAGACCACATTTTTGGTCTTTTTACATGTTATCATTCCTTTTCCAAAAGTTTAATCATTTTTTATTGATCCTTAGCCAATGGAAACAGTTTTGTTGTTATTTAGACATTCAAAAAAAATTAGCAAAACACTTTTATTTCGATAACTTGAATTAATTCGCAGAATCTGCTTGTTGAGGTCGCCTTTTACGTCATAGTTAGTTCTCTGCGTTACCACTGACAGGAAGTGACCTAGGCTAGTGATGATCGATACCTACTGTACTCGATACTTCGATACTGACTACATTCAACAATAGTATCGGAGTGTTGGATACTTTTTCGACTAATTTTGTTCAGGATTTTATTCATTTAGTAAATTACAAATATATGAGATTTTTAATAATCAAATACACAAAAATCCTTATATTTATATGGCTAATATATTTAATTAACCAATAAACTTTATTTACTACTTAAAATAATCAGTTTAAAAATAAATTAATTACTACAAGTTGAAATTAATTTTTTAAAAATTTTAAACAAACTTTTTAAAAAAATATTATTTCAGAAATTTATTTAATTTAAAAACTTTATTTACTACAATTGATCATAAAATAAATCCTAAAATTAGGGAAAATCTATTAAATTTATAAATTTAAATAGATTTCATTACAAAATACGAGTAGTCGAATTGGACCGATACTGGAGAAAAGTTATAAAATAGGAATACGAATACCACTAGTATCGGAAGTATCGAATACTTTTAGTATCGAGTAAATCAGTAACCATCACTAAGCCTAACCTTCTATTCTATAAACTTTGGTGTGCCAGAGCTCCTAGAAGTTGCTATCCATTACACAAGCCAGGAAAGATTAGTCTGTGGGTAGTCACTCGTGGCATTTTCTGTGGTCTCATTACATTCATCGTATTAACGAATTCATTTCCTGAATCTACGAATTGACTTTAGGACAGGGCGATTCACATTAAACTAACGAATATTTAGTAATATCATAATTTTGTAAATTTTATTGCACTCATTCTTGGTTTATACTCTTAAAAGCTGATTGGACTAACTTTTGATGGTCGTATTTCTCGGATCGCTTGTCTCGACAACACTCACCCAATATCGAATGAATTGCGTACGATGAATTGAAGCTGTAAACTCCTTCTCATTTACTTCGTATAACTGCATTTGTTATTGTAATGTTAACATAAAGAAAATAAGCAATTAACGAAAACTGTCACCCAAGTCAATTGATCGTAGGTAAAACGATAATCAGGTTCGTGCATTCATACTTGTATAAGAAATTACAGAAATCGGTTTGAAAATTAAAATTAATTTTTTTAATTGCTTTCAGATTTATTGAATAATTCTAAATGTCAGCTTGAATGAATTTGAGACTTTAAAAATGGCAATGAACCCATCAGGAATCAGAAGAAATTTTAAAAATATCGTTCATAATTATTCGGATGCGCAAGTTAAAGTCCGGGAAGCAACGTCAAATGATCCATGGGGAGCTCCCAGCACACTCATGGGTGAAATAGCTGATCTCACATACAATGTCGTAGCATTTTCCGAAATTATGCAAATGATTTGGAAGAGACTAAATGATCATGGTAAAAATTGGCGACACGTTTACAAGGCTTTAGTTCTTCTGGAATATTTGATAAAAACCGGTACTGAAAAGGTGAGCATTCGAAATATTTAAAGCAATGGATTTATTTGAATTAGTATTTGAGTGAGTATTTGTGAGTATTTGAGTGATTATTTCAGTTAGTATATTGCAATTCAAAAATTTTTGAAATATAAATAAATAATTTGAAATAAGAAACTGTTTTAATGAATGGGATATAAGTATTCAAAGTGTAATATTCCTGTCTTATCTAATCTAATCGCAGAACTAACTGTTCAACCTTACAAAAAAGTTTTGTTAGGTCTAATTAACTAGATTTGAAAAATTATGTTTAGATAATCGGAAGATGCTCTTTATTATGTGCTGGTTTGCTATTTAAAATTTTTTTTTGGCTATAATTTGAATTGAAATTTAGTCGGTAATTTTTTTGTATTTACATTTTTTCGCAGGTTGCGCAACAATGTAAAGAAAATATTTATGCCATTCAAACATTAAAAGATTTCCAATATATCGAAGAGAACAAGGATCAGGGTATGAATGTGCGTGAAAAGGCTAAACAACTCGTAGTGCTGCTAAAAGATGATGAACGATTTAAAAATGAACGTGCACGCGCATTGAAAGCTAAAGAACGATTTGCTCAAGCATCTTCAGGAATCAGTAGTGATGTAGTAAGTAGATCCTAACAAATTCGTTTGAAATTTTTTATAACATCAATTGTGTTTGTCAGTTGACGCCGACTGGAAGCTACAGATCTGACGGCTTTTCCACGACGAATGGTGGGGGATCACCGAAAGGTGAATTTAAAGCAACAAAACAGTGCCGAGGTGATGATTCGTTTGCTGTTTTAGATAGTCACATTTCAACTGATTTAGAAAGTGCAAGACCTCAAACCATTGGAGAAGAAGAATTACAATTACAATTGGCCTTAGCAATGAGTAAAGAAGAAGCAGATCAAGAAGAACAAAAGCGAAAATCTGATGATGTTCGTTTGCAAATGGCCATTACTCAAAGCCAAGAAGATTTTAGGTTATTCTATTATTTGTATTTTGTTTGGTGGATTAAGTATCTTAATAATTTTTTAAGAGAAAAGGAAATGGTTAAAGTAATGTCTTGAAGGCAATGTATTTTCTCATGCAATCAACTTTAAGAAGTAATTAAGAAACAAAAAAATTCGTCAATTTTTCTCAAAAGTTTTAAAAATAAAAGTTGTTGAGATTTTTTTTTCCAAACATTTAGGGTGGGTTTTATCAACACTAGTTAAAATTTGGGTTAACTAAACTGAGTTTAAAATAAACAAACGTTTTTAATCTGCAGTTAAAATTTTCCATTGCACCAATAATTTTTATATAAAAATAATCACCAGTTAACTAAACAATGAACTCAAATGTGATTGGCTTAAATTTCAAGTTAAAAATTTAACTGGCCAAAAATGGGCAGTTAAATTTTAACTTTTAGTTAAACACAAATCTCAATTTAAATATTTTGTGCAACAAAATTTTACTTAAACTACAATTACTTTGCCACTTAAACTGAGTTTAGAGTTTAATTGGTGTTGATAAAACCCACCCTAAGAGAGTTGAAAAATGTCAAGTTTATTCTATTTCAGTCTTTCACCGAAAGATACCAACGATTTGTCGTCAGCTTTTGGCCAAATGGTGCCAAACAGAAATCTAGAAGAAAGTAGGATTGATTTTAAGAGGTAAATTAAGCTACATTAATTTTTTTTATCATTTATAACTGAATATTGTTAATTATAGAAAAGAGGAAGAGCAGATCAGCCAATCTAGTTTATTTGATTTATTAGCCCTTGCTCCACCTGGAGCAGGTAGTACATCAATTGCAACAGACCCGTGGGGAATGCCATTTAGAAGTCAAGTAGTGGTTTGTTTATAACTGGCAAATAGCTTAGAAATGCTAGCATAAATCTGTTTTGTTAGGACGCAGATCCGTGGCAACCGATTGGCAACGGCAACAACAGAGCTGCTTCCACACCACCTGTAGTGAGTGATCCTTGGGCTCCGAAATCAGTGAGGTCGACAACACCATTGGCTGGACTTGCATATCTTGAGTCGGAAAGGAATATTGATTTTCGACAGCTGCCAAGTATGGAATTAAAATGAAAATTTGAAAACTAATCCAACTTTGTGTATTATCTAGATGTCAATTCTTGTTTGTCTAACAAAAAAACACCAGAGAGCTTTTTAGGTGAAAATTCGGCACTTGTTAATCTAGACGCATTAGTTGGTTTGAAACCAGTTGATCAGTGTGCTGGTAAGGAGAATAAAATATTTTAAAAGAATTAATAAATTTTAGAAAAACAGAGAGGTTGTTAGTTTAGTTGAACAAATGGGCATTGCACTTCGTGCTTAAATTGGAAAATATTTGTTTAAATATGAAAACTGATAGCATTAAATTAGAAAAATCTCTGGTACAGATTGAATCTCGTTATAACAAAAATTTTGATTTAACAAAATTATTTTGCAAAATGTCGCAAAGTTATACAATAGATGTGAAAAGATGTGATCTCAATTTAAGGAAAATTTTGTTGTAACGAATTTTTTTTAAATTTCTGTGGAGTTTGTTATAACGATATTTGACCTGTAATGGAAAAGCATACTAAGTGTTTCAAAAAATGCAATGATTAAGAACTGAAGTGATTGTTATGATTTTGCTGCTATAAAGTTCATTGGTGAGGCCAATCAAATTCAACGGCTTAATCATACATTCAAAAATCATCCTTATCAACGATTATTGCAATGAAGATTGTCTCTAGATATAGTTTATGCAGCTTCATTTGGGATTCTCAATAACACAGTAAATGGCAATTTAAGAGTTTTTTCTCACTTTTGTAAAATCCTCATTTTAGTTAAACCTTTTGCCTGAACAATTAGGGTGACTAAAGTGAGGGAATACTCTATATTTAATTAATCGCTTCAGCAAACAAATACATTTTAAAACTTGTAATGTAATAGATGCAAATTGGACAGATTACCAAAACCTTTTCATCCCTTTGAAAATATATATTTCTGTTAGTAATGAAGTCTTAATAACAGTAAACAAACAACAAGCAATAAGCAACTCTGCTAGGGATATATATTGCAAGTAGCAAGTTTCCATTCTGATAAATGATCTTGACAAAAAAGAATTTGAGTCATTTGACTGTAAACACAGTATTTACAGTAGTTGAATCAGAATACCAACTTCTTGAATTGGCCTAAAAGTTTAGTGCTGTTAATATTCATAACCGATGATAAGCCTCTGTCCAATTGCATTCTAGCAATCCTACCTTATCATTCCACCAAAGGCATATCTTACATCAACAGTTTTTCTCTCTGGTAGCTGTGTGTTGAATTTATCCAAGATGGCATCATCTGATGTTTGCACAGCAGAAAACAAGTTTTTATTTTGATACTCCAAAATATTTGCCAACTGATATTTAATGGTGATGTTCCCTAAAGTAACCAAAATCTTGCTTGGCTTTGATGGCTGAACTGAACTATTTAAGGCCCAACCAAAGTGATATCCAATTAATCCAATTGACTCATTTAGTGAGCACATCCATTCTATAACTAGATTTCAATAACAATCTGATCCCAAAAGGTAAGTATGCAGATTCTGGCATTGTTAAGGCTTTAAGAATTTGCCATTGCCACATGATGGTCTTGCATTCATTGCAACACTTGTGGATCAGTCAAAACTGGAAGGTTTTTTCAACTTTTTATCCTTGTGAGAATTAACTAACTGTAGAACCTCTTGCAGATTCCTTATACATGACTTTCAAGCTGTTTGTGTATGATTGCTTCACTACAGCCAAACGTTTTTACTGCAGTACAAATATTATCAACCACCCTAGCTCCAACCTGATGAATGAAGGGGGACAAAATAAAGCTACATTGTGCCCAATGATCGATTGAATAGTGAACTTACACCTTGTTTACAGCAAAAACCCACACAATGGCCAAGTTAAGAAGAAATGTTTTGGTAGCTTGGAAAGACATCACACTAGTTGTAGAAGCAACTTGGTTCATTCTGGCTGTTCTGCAAATAAGACATGGTGATGCCATTGTCCACATTGCTCCACTAATTCAGATGATTGCAATTGTGAGTTTGATGGTTCCGAATTCAGTTTATCAAAAAAAAACATGAACAACGCTTTGATGTTGCTTCATGATTATGTTTATTAGGGCTTGAGGTGTTGTTACCTCTTTACAAGCCACTGACTAATGTCCCTTCTCATTACAGATCAGTCACAGAAGTATGATATTCTTGTGTTGTGTTTTTGAAATTGAAATGACTCTTGGCTTGTAAAATTCTGGGTCAGCAATCTTTCTAGTTAGAGCCTCTTTAGTAAATCACACTTTGCTCTTGACCTTACTAAAAAAGAGCCAGTACTTCACATTGAAGCTGGAATAGCTCAAAAACCTATCCATGATTTAGTGTGATTCCAATGCAATCCTCAATCTAGTGTGATTTTGGAGGCAATCTCACTTGGGGAGCAGACCCTGACTAATTGAGTAGCCAATATTCGTGGGAATGCACTTAAAACAAGTGAGATAGGCATGGCTTCATTTTCCTAAGTCTTGTATACCCTCGGCAGCCGATTGGAGCACTAAGCCATATTCCTGCCTTCTCTTAATTTTCATGTTTAGAGCTTCAAAACCATCAAATGATACAAGAGGTTAACTGAAGCAATAGTTCATCAATTCCAAATTGCCATCAATTATTGCCATGGTTGTCCACTTAAATTTTCAACTGGTTTAGCCATGCTAGATCTCTTACCCACTGTGTCCACTTCTGAATTTACTGCATTCTGCTCACAGCATCAGATACATTGGGGTGGGCATTCAGAAATTTTATGCAGGATTTTGAAATCCTGAAATCCAGCCATAATATTTAGGATTTCATACAGATACTGGATTTCATGAGTGATTTTATGAATTTCAAAGAATATCAACAGATTTTATAGATTTCAAGCAATTTCACTGCATATTTTAGGATTTCAGAATATTTCAGATGATTTAATAATTTCAGAAAATTTCAGATGATTTAATAATTTCAGAAAATTTCAGTGGATTTCATGAATTAATTTCACGGATTTCATGAATAATTTCACAGATGTTATGAATAATTTCACGGATTTCATCTATGATTTTATGGATTTCAATTAAAATCTGAAATCTCGATATATACGAGATTTCAGCGAATGTCGGCCCCCTTAATCAGATAAGTTGGTCTTATGCAGCCATATTAAACTAATGCGGCATATGTGGGACATGTCCTGGGCTAAGTGTTTATTCCTGAATTGCCTGATTTCTGATTTCAATTGAACTAGACTTTGGATTCGAGCAAATCCGACTAGGCTAAAGAATCTGTATAATTAAACGAATTATAAAATCCACAAAATAATAATAAATACTGTTTTTTTATTCAAGCTGTTAGTCTTGACTCACATTATACATAAAAGCTTCCCACTGTGTTAAAATTCTAAGCAGGAGAATCTCCTATCTGGAAACAGTATCTGGTCAGAGTAGTGGAAGCAGTAAAACTAGGTTTATTTACTTACTTATTTACTTTTAAATAGTTATTGTTGAGATCTTGTTTTCAGATTTGCTTGACTTTATTTAAAAAAAGATGGCAATTAGTGGATCTGAAATTCGATAAAAGTCACAATTTGCATCAGTCTTGATCAGCAGACACCTTTACATATTATTCTTTATATTAAAAATCCTGAAAATTTTGCTTCAGGCAAAGTTTGCTACAGGTTGTAGATAGCAAGAATTTATGTACAAAAGGGGAATTTGCAATTGATGTAAAAATATTTTTATATTTTCTTGTTTGATAAATCAATTGCATTTTGAAAGGACTCTTTTGGATAAAAAGCCATGAGTCTGGCATGCATTAGATTCATATCTTTATAATAATTGATAAACTATAACTATCGAATAATGGAAGCTTTGTTTGTATTGAAGTTGGAAATATTCATTTTTTTTGTCAGTTTTTTGCTTGTTTAAATCTACTTTTGCTTAGGAAATATATCTTTCATATTTCTGTTGCGTAGGGAGTCTAACTAAAGCAATTCTTGATATGCCCAAAGGAAGGAAAAAAGGGAGAGGAAGGGGAATACTTCCAAGCCCTATCCTTTACAGGCCTTCCCTGTTATTTTATCATCAAGGGGCTCCTTGGTATAGGAACCAATAGGGCCTATTGGTTATCATTTCTTCCTTTCTTAATTTCTACTTTTTGTTTTTCTTGCTGATGATGATTATTGGGTGCTCAGTTCTTTTTTATTGTTTTTTTTTTCCATTTTGTTTCATTTTTGGTTGTGCTGCAGTGTCTTCTTGCCAAACGGCATTGCTGGGTTCTTCCTGGTTCCCATCTAGGCACATCACATATAATCTTTGTTGTCGCTTGCAAAGTTAAGCAATATATCATCTTAATTTGCCTGTAAGTGTCTTGCCCAAAAAAAGCTTTTTTTCATTTTAAAGCAAATTTCTTCTTGGTTTATTTATTTTTTATTGTTTAAAATATTAATACTTTGGCAGAAATCTAATAAATGAAAATAACTATAATATTCATAGGAGTGAATACTTTTTATTGAACTAAAATGCATATTTCAAACAATATGACATGCAGTACTGTACATGATTTATCAACTTTTACCATGTAGGACTAACTAGTTAAATTGAAAAAATTTCTGAAAGTTTTGTTAAAATTAATGTAATCAAAAATAAATTTGTGAAGAATGGAATTGTGTAAAAGAAAGTTTGATTGCAATTTTTATTTTAGCTACAACAAATCCGTTTATACAAAATCCATTCCACATGCAACAACAGCAACGTCCTTCTATTAACCAACTGCGTTCGCAACAGCAGATTGGAACATGTTCTTCAACAATCCCAACACAGGCACCTCTTTCAAACGGACCGTCGTCATCAAAGATCAACAATCCATTTTTGTGATTGAAACTTCAAGTGGAAGAAAACAATCTGTTTTTGCTTGCATGACAATGTACGATTGTAGCCTTATAATTATGACATCTTGTATAATATTTGCTGCTTGCAAATTTCTAGTATAACTGCATAATTTTATCATACATTTTCTCACATTTGTTTCCTTTTTTGGAATTTGGGATTTAATAACTCAATACTTTTATTTCTAGGTTATACAGTTATTTGGAATCATAATTTGATTGTAACTATTTAATTGTAGTTTGTTTTGATGATTTCTATGTATTGCGACCATTTTTTGCTTTTACAAATTAAAATATTATATATTTATTGAATTTAGTAATAAATATTTATTCAATTAAGTTTTTTAAGCTGTTGTATCGTCTGCAAATATACGAAGTGATTAGTTTAGAATGAGAAAAATTATACTCCAATGTTTATAATATTGTACAGCTTTCGAGAACCAGCGTTTTTATGTTGTTTGCTTAAATTTTTTGCCTTGTTTTCTAAAAAAATTGTGAACTTTCAAAATTAAGTTAGTGAAAAATAAACATCATCTTGGCATCTTCCATTTCTCCTAGATGAATTTAATCAATGTGATAATAAATGTCATTGATATTCATATTCTACTCAATGATAGCTATTACACATTAAAAAAGGTGGAAAATAAATCTGATCCTTTGGAAGTATAATGCAAGCAGTTGATTTAATAAGACATGCTTCTTATCCTGGCCTCCTTCGATTTTGTTGAATTTTAAGAAACAAATGCATTATTATTTACTTAAAACATTGCTCTGATCTTAAGTTGCAGTACATTTAAGTATAATTGATATGGCACGAGGTGGCACTGGGGCTCTTGATGAGTTTGAATTGGATAGCTTAGCTGGGAGAGATAGTGGTTAGACCCGAAAATGAGTTGAGCTCGTGAGTTGCAATGGTGAACTTATTAGAGTTTTTCATTGACTTTCTGAGTGATAAGCAGCTTGAATTCTGCTTTAGACATTGCATTGGCATTTAATGTTTTATTGTAAAAATGTAGGTTTTGTTTGTTAATTGATAGCAATATTCTAATATAATTATAATTTGAAATTATATCAATACAAATTAAACAAATAGTAATTTAAGATCTGGACAGTATTTAATTTATACAACACTGCACTTGTTTCTTAAAAGGTGGGATTGTAGAAGAGCTAAAATGCATTTATTGGAGCTAAAAATTCATGCATTAGAGCTAAAATAATTTTGGAATAAGAGCTAGAATTCTTTACAGCTAAAATGCATTGGAGCTAAAAAGCATTAGAGCTATCTTTCATGGAAGCTAAGCTGCATAAGAGCTAAACTGCACAAGAGGTAACAGGAAAAAAGAAAAAAGAAAGGAATTTACCTTTTATAAGGAATTTTAATTAAATCGTGTTAAATTATGAACATTGAATTCAAAAATTATCTTTAAAAGAAGCATGCAATATGATCAGCAGAATTTGGTCGATAGAAATTTCATCATCTCAATTTGGTGAACAGGAAAATTTTGTTAATGAAGTTTCTAGAAATTTGGTTGACAAAACAATGGAATTTAGTAATTTAGTAATTTAGTTTAGCTCTATTGCACTTTTTTCTGTTTTCCTGTTAGCTCTTATGCAGTTTAACTGTATTGATATTTTTCTCTTTTCCTGTTAGCTGTTATGCAGTTTAACTATTGATATTTTTCTCTTTTCCTGTTCGTTCTTCTACAGTGTAGCTGTTGTGCAGTTTAGCTTTTGTGCAGATTAGCTTCAATGCATGTTAGCTGTAATGCTTTTTAGCTCCAATGCATGTTAGCTCTAGAGCATTTCAGCTCCAATCCATTTTAGCTCTAATGATAGTTAGCTCTAATGCATTTTAGCTCTTCTGCAATCCCACTATTTCAACTCCAATATACTCAAGTAAGTACACATATGGGGAAATGCGGGAAAATTTGTCAAAATCTTCACGGAAGTTCACGGAAATGACGTCAACGCAATGCTAAGAGTGGTTGATAAGGTTGACATTTAATGAACCCACACAAGAGGGGAGAAAAAGATGATGTCACACCCCTCACGTCATAACCCATTGGGTTCCCCACATCATAACGTTTTATCCCCCTTAATGACGTCATAACCCTTTATTTCCTTTCAATCACATCATAACCCTTCATGCCCTTTATGACATTATAACCCTTCATACCCTAAATATGACATCATAACCCTTTGGTCCCCCAACTCCTTTATGCCCCTTTAATCATATCATAACCCCTTCAACTTAACCCTTTAATTAAAATTTTTTTAAAGAAAATTAAATAAAAAAAATTTTGTAATTAAAAAATAAAATAAAAAAAATTGTAATTAAAATAAAAATAATAAAAAAAGTTTTTTATTTTATCAAAAATTCATTTTTCTTCTTTATTATTAGTTATCATTAATTAACAGAACTTAAAAATTTAAAAAAAAAATTATTTCATTTGAGAAAACAAAACCAGCCCCATCGCTCTTTTTAATATGAGCGGGAGTGGGCTTGGAAATCGCTGCGCATTGCATGGGTAGTTTTCGATTTAGTTGTTGATGGGAGACAGGGCGTTTGCAAGGTAATATAGTCTGAGTTTTATGCCATGTATTGCTTCTTTGCCCATACAATCATCCACATTTACAACCACCACACGCTAACACTATTAGATACGAGATTACTTATATAGTTTGTTTGGTACCGAGTGGTGTTAGGACGGTGCTTGAAAATTTCAAATGCACGAAAAAAATTTAAAACTGGAAAATTAATGAACTTAAAGTAAATACATAATCATAAATCTACGTAATTTTGCACGTTTTAATTAAAAATCTATTTTCATGATTTTAAATAGTTATAGAGCGCACTCTACCGGTGACGACGTGCACTAATTTTTTAACAAGAATCATGGCAAATCTTATGCCGCGACCGACACGCACACTGTCCACCGACAATAGCTAACGATTTCCCATCAAAAAAAAATTTTTTTTTAATTGTTTGACACTGTTAGCATTCTTGTTGTCATCCTGGATTTTATCTTGAATAATGTGATGAACGAATTCGAGTAACGTTAGGCTTAACGATGATGAAAAACGCGAGTTGTAACGATTGTATAACGTCAAATATTGTCCAATAAATATTGATTTTATAGTGGTTTTCCACTTTATATTATTACTTGCTTTAACTATTGTCCGATTTTCATCACAATCCTCGTTGCAGCCAATCGATGCAATAATTCGAGTCGAAAATTCAAACGTAAAAACAATTTAATTAATAGCACAAAAATTATACATGTTAACTCTACAAATTTTCCAAAGTCACAAAGTTTCAAAGCCTACACAGGTACATAGAGTCGACTGTCCTGTGCGAAGCAAAGATGAGCAGCATCCATGGTCTATTTTTAGAATTACAGGTGAATAAAATGCCGACAATAGATATAAACATTTTGGTGCGCCATCTATGAACGACGTAGGTATTTAAAATTACATTACATTCATAAAACACATGCGCTCGACAATTTAAAAGTAAAAACAAATAAATTTAACACTAAATTAAGACCAAATACACAACTTAACATGAATCAAATCAATTCAAAGTTAATTTTACAATTCGAAATAAAAATGCGTGTTGCGCATTTACCAAAATATCATCTAAAAATTTAAACATCGATTTAAATAATTTAAATCAATGAAACACATTAATACAAAATAATTAATGATAACAACAATCAAGATTACGAAGATTATACAATACAATTCATATAATCAATAAATCAATCGAATAAAAATACAAAATGAACTACAATAAATTACTCAACCCCCAACAGACACGCACATTCTTGGCGACGTTGCGAACAAGTTTCCCTCAAATTAGTCAGAAGATTTATTTAAATACATAGAAATATCTGTAGTGATACCCTACTCGATGTTGCTTGGGCGTACCCACCATTGTCGTTTACATTTCTTCCTTTGTTGCAATAATGTTATTGGTATTAACAATAATACAAGGGAAAGAAGATCTAGCAAGTCATCTTCTTTATTGATTTCTTCTAATGTAGCCATTTTTTAATACTTTCAGGTTTGTTCCAAACTTATTCCAGATCAATGAGATCAAAGTTTGATTGGCTACAGCAAATAAAGTAACTTTACATAAAGTAACTTAACATGTGAATGGTGTGAACAAAAAAACGTACGTCACAATTGTTTGGTTGCTAAGTGATCTAAAGTTTGAAAATATTTTATAAGATCCATGATGTCACAAGTCTGAATTTATATCATTTCGCCAGAAAAAAAATCTTTAAATATACAGGATTTGAACCTGGTCATTTTGATCACAAAGCATACACTTTACACAGAAGCTACCAACTATAATACAATTTAAGTAAAAAACAAATGATTTATTCTTTTTAAACACGTGTTTAATTCAGACTTGTGACATTATGATTGATTCTAAGATCCAGATAATTGGATCTTATAAAATATTTTCAAACTTTAGATCACTTAGCAACCAAACAGTTATGTATTCCTACACAGCCAGATTACACATTCCATATTGCAAATAGGTTGCAAAAAGTTCCAAGTTTGGCTTTTAATACTACATTGTTGGTACCATTGTGAAAAAATACGGGAAAGGAACATTGTTCTGAGGTAACAATGATTTATTTTACTACAATTTTTTAGGGATTTACTATTCCTTTATTGGTGTAGTTCCCTTGTCAGTGATCAACACATGACCCAAGGAAATCAGAATTATCAGCTAAGGAAAAATTGGAAAAGTAGAGGTCAATTCAGAAACAACAGAGGGAAAACGTCTCAACATTTTTCAACGGTCCCTGATAAAGATTTTTTTGAGGGTTGGTACATTTACGTAAATAGTTCACAGAAGTAGGATTCACGTGAAGTGCAATCGAGTACACATGATATGATTGGGACTCACGAGTTTCTTCTCGATACCGGTGCAACCCACTATTTTATTTTTGATGAACAGTTATTTGTTTTTTATACGACTGTGAACGAAACTGTAAAACTGGGTCGTTACATTCAAAAGTTGGTGGACAAATTTATTCCGGACGACGTCGTTCCAGTTTACGTGCCAATGGACGTCGAGACTGCGCATAAGTTAAACCTTGTTCCGAGTTTATCGACAGAACAGCCGTTTCGAAAATTACTGGGTGCGCTTTTGTTTGTGGCAAGTCGTACAAGACCAGATATTTCGTTGGCGGTGATTACTGACGGATTTACAATACGGTTATTTGCTGTACATACTGAAGTATTTACGTACAACCATCGATCGAGTTATTAATTTGTCACAAGTCACTTCGAGTAAATTGATTATTTATTTGGACTCGTCCTGGGCTACTGTGGTGGACAGTCGGCGGTCAATTAGTGGCATGATTTGGACGTTTGGAGGTGTATCGATCGGATGGCGTTCGTGTGTTCAAAAATGTATAGCGAAGTCTAGCATGGAATGCGAATATGTAGCGATGGATATGACGGCCACCGAAATCGTTTGGATCACTCGGATTACTTGGACAACGGTTACCAGAGTAGACGATTTGGTTCCTGTATTATACGCCGACAATCAAGCCGCCATGTCATTTACAAGGAACGAGATATTGAATCAGCGAACTAAACATATTGATATTCGCTATCATTACATTAGAAGATTATTGTTGAATAATGAGTTTGTTTTAGTCTATGTAAAATCAGATCACAATGTGGCTGACATGTTGACTAAGCCTCTATTGCATGTTAAGTTGGATACATATTTACACTTTGTTTTTTGATTTTCTAATGGTTTTTGCTTTGTTTGTATATTAGATTTATATGATCTTTTGTATCTACTTTATTGCATTAATTGTATGATTTTCTTTTTCAAAGTGTTTTACATTGTTTTATCTAATTTATTATATCTGGTTTATATTGTTTTTTTTTGTATTACCCTGTACTATCTATTTTGTTATTGGTTTTTTCTGATGATAAGATATTTGGAGGTCATCTTGGACAAAGGGGGAGATGTTGGTGTTTGTGTCCAAGATATTTATATTGTATTGAGTTTAATGTTGTGTATTGCACACTGGATTGGATGAGTCATTTGTTGGTGATTATGCCAGTGTGATTGTCTTAATAATATATTGTTATCATTATATATATGGTTACTATGGTGTTATGACATCATAAGTTGTTTGTGATCTTGATACAATTAGTTTTTGCTGTGATTCCCTTTGTAACCGGTATGGAATAAAGTATCACTGTTACTGCTGCCTTTTGGTGAAATTCCTTGTGTTTATTTCGAGTGTTAAACACCAAGTTCAGCCATCACAAGTCGTGCAGCGTGGTCTACATTTGCCAAAATCTGTTTTACAACAACAATGTTAGTAAACTGTTTGATATTTTTAAAACTCAATTGCGACTAATTTTAATACTTTGTAATGAATAAATAAATGATCAAAGTGTATTTTAATTATTTTATGTATTAATGAATAATTAGTTAGTGTGTTTTGTTTTTGTAATCGTTTTGTGTATTCATTTAGTGTTATTGGTTTTATTGTAAAGTGTTTGAATTTGTGGTATAACGTTTGTGCATTTGTTATTAGTTAACTTACAGTAATTAATCAATATTGTCATATATAACTTAACCTATTAAGGTATATGTTAGTTTATTGTAATCGGAAATCAATTTGTTTTAATAGTTGTTTAAACAATCCAGTCAGAGCTGATTGCGCAAATAGTGTTTTTGAATAAAAGTTAGGTTTATCGTTTTCAAAAGTTGACACATAAAAGTCAGGGTAATCAATGTGATGACTGACGTTGCAAAAACAGATAATTACCCAGAATTCTCGGTGACCTATATAAGGCGCAACATGTCAATCCCGACCCACCTTACCTCTTTCGACTAAGTAAATACGTGTTGTAAATTTAATAATGTCAAACAAAATAAATGCAGAAACCAGTGAATTTGAAATAGAAAAACTGACTGAATTTTATTAACCATATAATTTTACAAGAGGCAAACCAGAAAACAACTTTGGATTACGAGAGCGCAAAAACCAGCATGGAAAACTTCAAGGTCGAGCCAAATAATACGTTAGCCATGCGGTACTAACGGTTCACACATTCCAACAAGAATCTAAAAAATCAAAAAGCATCGGTGAAGACCTGAAAGAAATAATATCAACAAACAAGCATCAGCGCACCATTTCGCACAACGCCGGCTACGTTGCTGCGTTCAAATCGCTGCGCGATAAAAGTCAAATCACTCATCTTGGACGCCAACATTTTCCCGGTAGAAGCAAGTTTTTCACATCGGCTTTTGCCGATGCCACCAGACGTCTGTTCTCGTACTTATTCCTTGACTTGCGTGTGCACACGCCGGACGATCGTCGATTGCTAACGGACGTGTTTCCTGGCAGGGACACCGTCGTTTACGTCTAATATGAAAGAACTGCGACGGAATTTTCAAGTTCTAGCCGCCATACCGCACCTGAACCGGAAACAGTTAAAAGTGGTTCTACACCATTTGAGCCCCGATTTGCAAAAAACCATCTGCAACGGCGGCGGCAGCAATGGACGACTGAGAGGCAAAACTGAGTCAAGTGCAGACGCTCGTGCACCAAGTCCACAAACTCCTCTCCGACGCCTGCCTAGACAAAGCCGAGAAAGTAAAATTTTTGTCACACCTGCAGACACGTTTGGACACGTACAAAAAACAGTTTCGCGACCATCCTACTCCCACTCAAAAATCTATAAAGTCGGTTTTTAACAATCTTGCTGCCATCATTGCTGCTCAAACAAGTGGCAGAGGCGAAGACGACAACGATGAACCCATTCTACTTTCCTTGCTGGAAGACTTGCCAAAATCGCAGCGGACAAATGCACGATTACTGAACGCAGAACTCGATCAACATCCCGAAATCAATTGGGACAGAAAAGGCAGATTGAGCATCAGAGGACAAATGCTGTTTCACACCAAACTTGAAGACGTGTTTCACATACTTTTCAGTAAAAAAGATGACGTGATAGTGCCGACTGGATACAAACGATTCATGAATGAACTCTGCAAGATGAATGTGGACCCCGAGTTGATAGTCAATCAGAAGGCGCAGCAATTCTTGCGTGGTGAACTAGAAGAGGTGGAAATGGAACGTACTCCGGTTATAAAGCGACCGGTGGCACGTGCAAACAGACTGTACCCGGCAAAGGACAACTTGTTGCTGCAGCCTCCAAAAGCGGAGGGTAAATCTTGCATGACGTTTGACTGATCGAAGCAATGGAATAGAAAAGGACAGACGACTTTTTGTGCACGATATATTTCGACCCAAAGCAGGTGGCTGCATATCGTGGACCAAAGGCATTGCATTCAGTCGTGTAATAAACTACCTCTTGATCAAATACACTGGTCAGATTTTCATTACTTCGTTTTCAATTTGAGTAAACTTCGCAC